>JBBJLS010000140.1:3034672-3052566 GCA_037577275.1 Bryconaethiops microstoma | reverse complement strand
CACACACACACACACACACACACACACACACACACACACACACACACACACACACAGAGAGAGAGAGAGAGAGAGAAGTCCTCAACGCTCCAGCCAGCCTGGCCTAATCTGCTCTGGATTCTCACTCTGCCACTGCAGGGAGGGTGACTTTGCCCAGAGGGTGTGGTCCAGCAGGCTGGCCCTCGAAGCAAACTGTGTGGCTCCTGATTGCATAACTAATAACACATAAACCAAGCCGATAAAGCACAACTGAGCCTGTGTCCCTCCCCAGCCAAGCTCACGAGTAGCCCCTCCTCCTCAGGAGTGACCGCTGTTTGTTTCCATCTGCCGAACTAACAGAAGGCGAAGAGTTTCGGACTGACTGGGCAGGCCAGCAGAGTTTACCTACAGGTAACACACAGTGTCCGTCCTTCAGATCTGCACTCCAATGAAAACAAAGGCGAATACAGGAATGCAGAGTAGTACATGAATGAATAGCAGCTCATTACACAAACACAAAGGAACCACACACACACACACAGCAACTGCGAGTGAACTAGCTTGTCATCGCAAAGCCCAGTGGCCTATTCCTGAGGATAACTCCTATAAAAAGGCCAGTAAATATACACTGGAGATGCTGGCTGACCTGAAACAGCAAAGGCTTCAACAACAACCACAACAAGCACGCTAAAGCAGAGGCTTCACACCAGCCCAGCTCACTCCCTTAAATCCCCACAAACCTGAGCCAGATTATCAGACTTCCAGGGACCAGGACTCCCTGCATCAACAGAACCCATGTGGGGTTTAACCTGGGACAAGTACACAGACCTGCGTTCACATGAAGCCTATCCCCAACCGTATCAAACCAACATAACCTGCCCCAGAAATGGCAAAACCCCAATTTGAAAGCATGCTGTGTACATTAACAAAGGGATTAGTAGTGGGCTGGTGGGTGGGTGTGTGCTCGCCTCTCCCTGACAGGCTAGAGCTCACACAATAACACTCATTTAACACTGCAGTACAACAACAATAAAAAAAGCACACAAAACACGGAAATTCTTAGAAAACACACAATACGGGGAGCTGCTTTTTATTTGGGTGACTTTAATGTTGCGGGGACAATGAGACCGAGCTCCCTGGCCCACAGCAGGACACACCACGGCCCGGCTTGAGTGCCTCAAGCTGCAGACCCTGTCAGCATCAACCACCTTATAGACACCTAGAACCAGAAGCCTCACATGCACTTGATGCTCATTCCAGACAACAACTATCTACACACACACACACACACACACACACACACACACGTATATATACTTACACACAGACATATGGGCACATATGGGGTGTATATATCTATTGTGTGTGTGTATACAAAAACACATACATACGTATGTGTGTATATCTATTTCTATTTATCTATATATTGTATACACACACACAGCTGGGGGATGATGAAAAAGCCCTTCACACATGTGCTCTTTGTGTGCCCCCCTAAAAATGCTGAGTGCACACACAGCCCTGCAAGTTCACCTCCACACGCCTCTACATGGGGGGACAATCCTCAGAGTGGAAACAGATGTGTGTGTGTGTGTGTGTGTGTGTGTGTGTGTGTGTGTGTGTGTGTGTGTTAGTGGGGGCGTCCTAGCTCTCCCCCAGTTCTCAGTACCTGCATTGCCGTATGATTTCGCTAGCAGCCAGCCCACCCCGCTGCAGACCCTGGCCCGGCCCGGCTCGTACTGGTCCACAGGCGAGATCTCCGGCACCACAAAAGTCTTCCTCATAGCACCCGAGTCCACCATGACGAGACCGAGGGAAGACTGGAGAGGGGGAGAAAGGAAAGGTAGAGCCGTGGAAATGGGAGAAATGGGGAAATAATTCACATCCCGTCTGCTGAAGCGCTGCTAGCTCTCGGGTGGCGTCCTCTCCTCTCTTCTCTCTCCTCCTTACAGGGGGAAAACTAGCCTAGCCTGGGAAAAGTGGCTCCTCTGGCACAAATATTCCTCCTTTCTCTCCTTCCTGCACATCCAAAGAGGCGTTGGAGGTCTCTGGAACTCCAGAGATGCGGATTTTCAGCGACTTCCACGCGAAAGCTGTATTTTTTGACCCCGTTTCAGAGTCCGCATCGTGCGGAGCTTCTGGACGAGTCCCTGCTCTGACTGATTTCCAGGTGCTCCACACTCCTGTCAATCATCCCACCGCCAGCCAATGAGGAGCCGCGACAGGCCAACCTGCGTCTAGAAAAGGGGCGGGACTAAGCGCGCTGGACGCCACCAGCAGGTAGGAGGGGCGTTTCTCTTTATTCCCTTTTCAAACAGGTGCAGGGCTACAGGTGCATCATGCGGCACTCTAATGGGTGGAGGAAATAAATAAAATAAATAATAAAAAATAAATGGATAAAGATTTCGAGAGATTGTGTAGCAGATCTGATCCAGAATCAGCCTAACTGTGATCATATATACACAGGAATCTGCTCTGAGGTCACGTGCCTCCTTGGGAAGTCCCAGTCCTCTTTAAACTGGACTGGGATGCATTTCAATTGCACATCTCGATTGACACATAAACAAAGCACTCAGATATTAAATTCTACTCTCAATCTATTGAACCCGTTGACTGTCAAATGGCTCCCTGGTCTCCTACAAAGAACATTATTCAGGGCAAGAAGTAATGGCTTTTACACCCAAAATAGTGCACCATGAAGTTATTGAACTTAATTATGATTAAATATTAGTAATAGTAATGCTAGAATTCCAGTCTACGTTTACACTTCATGTGGATTTGGGAAGGCATGAATTATGATTTGGCTCCAAACAGCCTTTTAACTGCACATTTGTCATCAGCCATTTGCTGGTAAAGTAATAAAGAAGTGTATAGTCCTGTGCTTGCAGGTGACTTAGTTTAACTAGTCGCAGATGTGAAAGTCTGTGGTTAGCTGCACCATCGCAAAAGCAGATTCTCGTATGGGTTTACCTCTATAGCAGAGGTCACTGTAGAGGTCATGGAATGCTGATTTTTTCATAAAAATATGTGAAACTTGTTTTCTATAGGCTCCCTGAAGCCAGACTGCTCCTGGGCGTTGGATCTCTACCTTTAAAAAGTCAGCGAGCTCTCCACTAACTCGGAAAAGTTTAAAAAGCCGTGCGCCTTGTGCTTAACTCAAAGAAATCAAAGTCCTGTGTAAGTCCACATCACATGTCCCTAGAAGTCTGGAGGGAAATTGCCAAAGGCAGCACCGCTGTAACTGCGCTAAGAGGATTAGCTCGCATAACTATTTTAATCTAATTATGGGGGGGAACATAACATTTTTCTTCTTTCTTTTGCTGCGGTGAAGCTTTTTGCTGTTGAATTGGACAAAGAGACGCTCAAAGGAGACCTTTTTTCTTTTACATGACGAACTGACTCACATGACAGACAGCTTACTCACTTCTACTCGCTTTGGCACACTGTTTATAGTATGAAGAATAAATTTTTAAAAAGATTTATTTCCAAAAACCTAAATTATTTACCGGACTAATGCACAATTCTTTACATAGATTGAATTTTAAGAAAAGGCACAAACATTTGCAGTAGAAAACACTGAAAATATTATTTCTGACACAATTACAAATGCCATAACCTCCAGAAAACAAATACCAATCCAATTTACAGTATCAAAACTTATTTCCATTCACCCCATTTCTTGATAGGCCACACACAAACACATTTTTACTGTGCAGAAAAGCCATCATCTGTGTGTTGAGCTTGGTGATGCATCATCCTTGGTTCACTGGTCATGTATAATCAGAATGGCAAAGAAAAAAACAAACAAACAAAAAAAAAAACAACTATTCAAGGCTGCTGAAATATGACTTTTTACAGTCTCTTGGGAAATTCATAAAAGAAAACACATGAACAGTGAATGTGGGAAAGAGCGACCTCTTGTGTTCTGGACCAGTATGTCACAAATGCTGGACACCAGCAAACGTTAGTAGAAAAATAACTGACAGAATGGAACCTACAGTGTTCAAATCAGTCATTTGCATTTTGCAAATATCTTCTATTTCCAGCTAATGTCAGGAGATGTAATGTCATCCACGTAGACAAACATCAGTGGTGAGCATTCAGTCGTCCTTCAGTCCTCCAAAGACGGCAGTGGGGACGCTCTTCTGCTCCAGCTGCACCTCTGCTCAAAAGACCAAATACCGCATTAGACCACTGAAGCGAGTTACTATTGCAAATGCAGGTTATGTAGTAAGACTCACCATCTGGTTCTCCATCTTCATCATCATCATCATCATCATCAATGTCAATCTCATCTGGGTTGGCTTGTTTGGCCAGTTCAGCCAGTTCACTTCGAGAGGTGTCACTCCTGCACAATCAAACACACGTCGCGGTGACGAACTGGGCCAAGTCGCTCAACAGAAACTGTTTGGCTAAGCTTGTGTACACACAGGGTGGGTCTTGTGGTCAGCTCTATTCTATGGTACCTAGAGAGGTAAACAGAGAAGAGCAAAGAGGAATATTTCTCACCTGACAAAGAGTATCTTGTCTTTGGGTTTGGGCTTGTCCTCCTCAGCCTCTGCTGCTAGTTGTTGCGCCTTCTGCTCCAACATTTTCATATCGTCAACACCACTCTGGCCAGGGGCAAGGTCTGATACTGATGGGTGAAGAGAAAGACAGATATCCTCATATACTCCATTTGTTACGGTCTAATACAAACAAAACTAGAGATATGTACACCCAACAATCTATGTGCTTGGTGCATACATTAGCATACCTATACAAAACCATGACTCGCTCACCTGTGCCTGTAGCGCTAGTGGTTGCTTTAAGCATCTGTGATGACATGAAGTTAACCTGCGTGTTGTAGGTTGCCTGAACGCTGCGCTTGATCCGAAGCATCTCACGAATGGTGTCCTCGTTGCCATGTCGAATCTCAAACTCTTTCCACGTCTGCCAAAAGTTGGCTGTCATCTGAGGTGCAAATAGAGAGGTCAGAATTTAAAGTGATTTTTTTCCCCCTCCCACAAATATGCTTAGTCCTGTGGCTCAAGTGCTTAGGTTTACACTGGAGCTAGAAGATTACTGTGGCTCTCAAGTATTGAAAACTTATAGCCTCCAGTTAGCACAGAGCAAATGTTCATTCACTTGCCTCAAACCACATCAGGTTGTTAAGATAGTATCAAAAAGAGCTGACTTGTTAGAAATGCAATAGTTCAACATATACTCAATTGTATCTCAGTATATCGTATCAAAACGATGTATTTTGAATGGCATGTTAGCTTGAGGCTAGGCCGTTAGACTGGGACACAAAAGCACAACCTCAGTGCCAAATAATCAATATATAAATACCTTTATAATAAACTGGATACATGAACAATAACATGTTAATGCAAGACACATTTTCAGCCTTTATTTTTGCTGCATTGAAAAATGCATGGAATTGAGACACCACAGCCTTATTAATTTTGTGAATCAATAAACCCTTATTGCTTATGTAGTTTAGGACACTGTGTGGCATACTGCTAATTATAAAAATGGTGTGGCTTAATGGCATAACAAAAGAAGCACACTTAAAACACCTGATATGTCCTAGCTGTTTGCAGGGTTAGAGACTAGGTGTCTGTCGTGTTTGAAGAACTTGGGAATCTCACCCTGGGATCACACATCTGGGAGCAGAAACAATAGATGGCTCTTGCCCGGTCGATCTCGCCCAGTTTGCTCTCCATATCAGCGAAGCGCAGACACATGTCCCTGGCATGCTCATCCGGAAGGACCTGCAATCCAAATACAGACACTTTGGTGCGCGGCTCAAACAAATACCTGCAGCTCTGTAGCCACTGATGCTATGAGCTCAGTACACAGCAAAAAACAAAAAAAACAAAAAAAACATGCATATGACTTAACTAACAGATATACTTGACTTCAACCTCAGGAATCAATTGAATATTATTTCCTTTAAATAAGTAACTATCAAAAGACACTGCTCTATAGAACAAAGTACCTCAATGGCTTTCTGGTAGATAGATCTAGTGTGGGTGACTCCATAGATTTCTGCAGCTCTTTTGATGTAGATGTTGAACATGTGGTGGCGCTCTTCCGTCTCCACAGCCTGGGTGGCTCTCTCATACACAGCCATAGCGTGCCTGGCTAGCCCATACTCTTCCTCCAGCTTGGCATACAGCAGGTAGATGGCTGTTAATTAGAACAACAACAAAAAAATCCTCAAGCGGTCAAAACACTACTCACAATAGACAACATGGCTAAAAATGTGATTCTAGTTCATTCTGAGTCTGTAGAGCTTTCTATGAATGTTTCATTAACAAAGACGTCAAGCCTCCAGAACAAAAGTATTTTGTTTACTACACTCAAAGCCTCTTTAAATTAATTTAACAGGCTAATATAATCTTAGTGCCTCTTCAAGCAGTGCATTACTTTTGGCAAACTTTGCAGGACAGCCATCCAAAGCCTGCTCAAACAAATCCCGTGCCCTTTCCAGCTTTTTGCCTCCATAGCGATCAATGAACTTGGTGAGATACGTGTTCCAGATGTCATATACGTTGGGCCACTTGAAGAGGGCAATGCCACGCTCATATGCCTACAATATACAAGGTAATATACAATTAAATCATGAGCAATAAAAGTTAAAACCAAAAAAGAAACTGGAATTCACAAAAAAATGGCCATTTATGTTTACATTTTAAACTCTGAAAACCCCCTCCACTGTGAAAACATATCCTGACTGCTGATGTTTCTATTAATGGAAAGCCAAGTGAATACAGATCAGATGGTCAACCTCCTAGTAGTAGCTTAATCTGGCTTTTTTGAGCATTAATTAGCAACAGGGGGATCAAAAATGTTAAATATTTTTTCCAAAATTTCTCCAATCTTTAAGATACATCATAATAGGGTTTTAGAAAGTACTGAATCAGGAAACTTTACTGATCCCAGAAGGTCAAAATAAAACTCTTCAAAAAATACTCTGAAAATATTCTGTATTACATACACTATAAGCACAAAATGCTGTGGTCAGTAGGAGAGGTGGAAATAAATACTATAGATAATTAAATAAAATGACTAGTAATTAACTAATTTACATACCAAGTCTGTAGTGACATAACAGATGCGGTACATGATAAGACTGTTGCATAAGCAGTGATATTGTACATGGTAAGACTATTGCACATAGTAACCAAGATGTTGCACATAATGATAAAGATTTAGCAAACCATAAGAAATTACGCATCTACATACTGTAGCAAGTTGTAGGATGAAAGTGTGCAGGTTCACAACAGACGAAGCAATGCTTATATTTTTCATTTTGGTGAGTGCAACAGAGTACCAAAGAGTACCAAAGAAAATCTTTACCTTGAAGCTTTCCTCAAAGTAATTGTGTTCCTCCAGGAACATGGCATAGTTAATTATTATCTGTGGCGTGGCTATACGCAGATCAATGATACGGTCATACACTGCCTTTGTTGACTGCAAGGGAAACAGAAACATTGAAAATATTGCTTCCACCTATGTTTCATTATTAAAAATGTGATGGAAAATAGCTGTATAAAGCATGAGCATTTAATGATACCTGGAAAGTGCCAAGACTCTCCTCCAAATCAGCCAACATAGACCACACCTTCAGCGACTTGTATACTCGATTCTGCACTGGTTCTGACGAATCAAAATACTCTGCTTTCCGTGCTGGTATAGCTGTAGCTTTCTGCGGAAGAAGAAACAGCAGCTGGCATGATATTAAGAACTCTAAAGCAGGTAATGTAATATCAATATCACAAGTACACAACAGAGATATCGGACATTCATTGCCTCACCCTGAGTATCCGTAGTGCCTGGTCATAGTTTTCATGGCGTAGTTCCATCTCCCCGTACTCACACCACACAGCTGCCAGGTCATCTACTTGCTTATAGTTCACCTTGGTGGCCTTCTCAAAGATGGTCCTGGCCTTTAAGAAGCATTTGGGATCAAACAGTTGAGTAATTTATTACACAAATCATACAAAGTAATCAATTTTAAAAGACCAAAGCAGTACTACGAGATTGAAACATTTGGCACAATTGTTTCTTACATCATCCAGCTGCTCATTGTCCTCATAGAACCTGGCAAATGCAACCCAGAGGGAGTGGGGCTTTCCTGTCGCTTTCACTGGATCCACTGTCTGCACAGCCTCAGTGTAGGTGTTGATTATCTACACACAAACAATGCAAAACATTTTTTATTCAAACAGATATTTAAAAAAAAACAAAAAACAAAGGGCAGACAGTCTAGAGGACTGGAGTCCAGCACAGTTTGGTGATTTCCCTTCTCAAACACTCCCACTAAACCCGGTATTTATTGCTGAGTTGTAGCAGGGAAATCACCTAACTGTGCTGGACTCTAGACTTCGAGGCCTGGGGCTGGACAAGTGTCTACCTGTCGAGGATTGCCTTCATAGAGTTTGACTCTCTTATGCCACTCGTGAACATTGTGTGGGTTTTGTCGAAGTAGCACGCTGTTCAGCAGGAGCGGTCGGCGCGTGATCAGCTGCTCAAACCGAGCCAAGCGCAACTCCAGGTCGATATCCTCTATGGCAGAGAGATCAGTCTGTCAGTACAGGAGTTTATCATAACACAAGGGCTCATTGTGCAGGCCTGAAATGAATACTCAACAAGTCACTGACAGCATCCATTACGCAAAAATCATAGAAAAACATTGATTATGTGAAATTATATGAAATAATTTAATCCTAACCTATTGCCCAGACCTAATTTGGGGAAAAAAAAACTGTTCTGTAGCACTCGTATGATCATTCTGATATGGCTTGTAATTAGGGATGACAATACCATTTCTTCTTTTCCAGTACTAATACTGAAACTTTAAGTACTATGTCAGTGTTTTTAACATTAGACCAATATCAACCAACGGTTTGCTTTAAAAACAGTACTTTGCTTTAAAATGAGATCACCTAAGATAAGCAACTAAAACTACGCTAACGTTCAAACTACCACCAAGACTATCACACAGTGTGTGTGCTATTTCACACTACATTTCTCACAAATATAGATTGGATCATTTATTTTCGATCAATACCAGACCTCTCTACTTACAGAATTTCAATGCACCCCAAAATAAACCACTACACTGAAAGAGTTTAGCAGTACTATATTAAAAATATTATAAACAACAACTAATCTCAAAAGAGTCTCTCACCATCTTCATCATGTCCCATCTCAGATGTGGTCTCCATCTTGGCAGCAATCATGCTCTCCTCAAACTGGGCATAGCTGTCGAAGACTTGGGTGAAGTCTCGTACAGTGACTACTGTCTGGATAGCCTCCTCATAAACATCACGTGCCTTGAAGTATGAAACACAATGGAAGGTAAATGTTTGGGATGCTTTCTTAGTGGCTGTGAGGGCTGCAACTTTCTGGGTGAAAGAAACAAGACAACAAATGTAGCCCAGAGTGGATGAGGTCGTACCTTCTCAAAATGACCACTACGGATGTAGTAGTCGGCCAAAGCGCACCACAGCTTGCCCAGCTGGTCTGTGAAGCGGGTGAGGCCACCACGAATGATAGCTCCCACATTCAGCGAGGTCACTTTGTCTGGGTTTTGGGAGATGAGGTCACACAGTTCGTGCCAGAGCTGCAATGGGAGACCAACACAAATCATGTGTTTTGCAGTACAATCTGCATATTAGGTGCAAAGTATTTTAAAAAGAAACCCTAAACTACATGAACAGAAGTCAAGCATGTGTACGAGCAGATACCTACAAAGAGCCTAAATGCAACAACTGTATAAGAACTAAAACACATGCTGACCTGGTAGTTTGACTTCCCTTCCTTTGAGACAAAGCTTTCATCATTGACCACAGCTGCCAGGCGGACAGCTGCCTCATCCAGCCGTCCTACAGAACGCAGGTAATCAATGTACTCCTCAGCATTCTCTGGAGAAAGCTTATCAGACCGCACAGGAGAGGAGAAAGTGAATTAGGACTAAGTTGCACTAACATGACAAATGAGGCTTAAGTTTGGCTGCATTGCTTTCTTAACATTATGTTTCAAATGTATTCATAAGTCGTGAACAGCAACTTCAATAGTATTATGGTATTACAATGCATTACACAGTATTACGATGCATTACACTATGTTTTAAATATATTCAGACAGACACATCACCTTCAATGGTTTTATGGTTTTATATAGTATTACACAGTTTTATAATGCATTATACTGTATTATACGGCATAAGTCAGAACATCAATTTCAATAGCGTTATGATATTATAATGCATTACGCTGTTCAGTGGGGCTGGGCTGTTTTGTCAAGCTTGTGTTTACCAACTGCACAATCACGGCTTCTTACCTTAAGGTATCTACGGTAGACACGGACAGCGGTCTCAGGTAAGGGTAGGTTTCGGGCAAACTTGAGGTACAGGGGCCAAATGCGGGAGTGCTGAGTAATGGGTAGGGCTCTGAGAGCCCGGTCAAATGTCCGACGGCTCCTTGTGATCTTGCGCTGAGACACAATGAACTGACAGTAATCCAGCCATATCCTTGGCATCTGAAGAGAGTCCAGAGACAAAATGTGTGACGACCAAAAAGAAGAGGTTTTTTTATTTATCTCAATTAACACCCATGTACATCTTAACTATAAAATATTATTAAGTGCTAGTCTGGTCTTGCATTTGGATGAACTCTGTAGTGTCACAGCAAATACTGTCCTGTATATTCTAATAGATTAATCTCACCTTGTGCATAAACACCAGCGCTCTCTCATGGCAGTTGTTTATCTCCTCATAAGCTGGATCTGTTATACACCTTCCTTTAACTTGCTTCCTCCTCTCTCTCAGATAGTTGTACCACAATTTGTAACTGAACAGACAAAACAAATTATACATTTAAGGGCTGCACAACAAAACACCAAGGCCAGCATCACAAAACATCTCACAGTGCTGTCTCACAGTCTCACGTTTCTATCAGTAACGTCAGACTAAAAGAGAAGAAGCTGACCCTAAATCAGCAATTTTATTCAGATAATCTTTGTAACTCCAAGTTGAGGTCTCTAAATCTGAGTACTTGCATTTACCTGCCAGGCAGCTCTTTCAGTGCTCGCTCGTAAATCATATTAAGCACTGACTTTGGACCATTTTGCTTGTGCTCGATGTAGCGCATCCAGCACTTGACTGAGTATGGATTCCTGATGATCTCTTCTTCATAAGGCAGGTCATCTTCTTCCTAATATTAAAGTTGGATTTACGGATGAAGTTAGTTTACATCATGGTGACAAACACAGTTAAGGCAAAACAGTTCAAGAAACCTAGTCTGCAATGTGACCAGAACTGGTTTTCTAAAAACGGGACACTGGGCGAAGGGTTGTGTAGGTCCCAGCAAATACTCATTCGAAAGCAGAGCCAAATCCAGGACACCTGAAGCAATTTTCTGGTCTCAAGAAGAATAAATGTGGAAAATGAACCTATGTTTTTTTTTCTAGTCAGCAGAAAGAGTGGCCAAACTAGACAAGTTTGAATTCAGCTAAAAGACACAAATACCACTGTCTCTCTCTAAATAACACTGAATAAAATGATATGAGCTTCCCAAAGAATTGTCACTGACAGCAGTAAACGTTGCTGGTAGTTAGCAAAACAGTTCAGTTAGCTAATGTTAGCTATTAGCTTCGTACATGCAGTGTGAGACTAGAATCTCGCAAACACAAAGAAATACATACAAACGTGACGTTCGGTTTTCCGTTCAGAGTTGGCATGTTTTATTCAGCCAGAGGAGCAGTGCTGAAGGGTCAGGTTTGTATAATAAACCTGTTTTAGCTCTGTAGCTCTGAAACTAATCTGAACGTGTTGTTGACCTGAAAGCGGTCTTCCTCTCCTTCTCCTCCTCCTGGGTCGGGCCATCTGGGGGAACCGGCGCCTCTCTCTGTTTTAAGATGGTACTACACCGACACGGAAAAAAAATAATGAACTGTTTAGCTACCTGCCTTTCGACACTAAGTGGACAAAAGTGACCATTACATCAACAGTGACTTTAATTACATTCCATTCAAATACATAGACTTTTCCACCAGATTTTGGAGTTTCTGTAGGAATTTGTTCCCATTCATTCGGTACAGTATTAATGACTTCAAGGAGTGATGTTGGAAGAGAAGGCCTGGCTCACAGTGTCTGTTTCAGTTCATCCCAAAGGTGCTGGATGGGGTTGAGGTCAGGGCTCTGTGTGGACCAGTCAAGTTCTTCCACACCAAACTCATCCAGCAACGTCTTTATGGAGCTCGCTTTGAGCACTGGGACACAGTCATGCTGGAATAGAAAAGGTAAGGAAGTAAGGAGCCACCTGAATTCAGTAACTGAGAGGTGTGTCCCAGTACTTTTGCCCATATTGTGTATGTACCTGCCTGCTTGTTTACATATCTATATTTCTGATTGGTTATCTGAATCTTGCATTCTGATTGGCTGTTTATGTCCTGTAACCTGTTTGGCTAACTGACTTGCACCCTGATCAGCTGTATATATTTTGTTTGGCTTTTTCTTTATCCTGACTGGCTGGCTGAACCTTGCAGGTCTGTAAATGAAAAGTCCAACTAGCCAATCAGAACGTAAGATTCAGACAGCCAATCAGATCACAGGTCGTATATAAATAAAATCCATTCCTAAATGAAGTTTTTAGTTTTTTGACAACTGGTTAATATCAGACTTAAATAACCACACTATTGGTACTTCATTCTAAAGAAGTGATTCTCCTGGTTAAAATGGTGTGTAGATGTTGTCTAATTGAGTTAGAAGTAAATGGACCCTCTTGGCTCTTGACAGTTCTGGTCTGAAAAGTAAACTCAGCTTACAACGCAACATATTACTTAATCACACTTAATAGCTGAGTTAAAAGATCTTGTGACTTGTATCTTTTGGTAGGAATCTCATTCAGCTAAACAGTACATATACTGTACATTTTTTTAGATATTTTTTTCATATTTAACATTCAGATTTAAGATCATTTAAGGCAAATCCTCCATCTTCGTGAGGGATATCACAGCATGCAGTCCAGCCCACTGCTAAGTAACAGACAATTGTAATCATGGGCGTGACAATTAGCATATCCTCTAAATATTTAGAGTCCAACATTTAACATTTAGATTTAGATTTACCATTTAGATTTAAATTTAACATTTAGATTTCACATTTAACATTTTGATTTAGATTTAACATTTAGATATATTTAATATTTAGATTTAACATTTAACATTTAGATTTAACATTTAGATTTAGATTTAACATTTAAATGTAACATTAACATTTAGATTTAACATTTACATTTAACATTTAACATTTAGATTTAGATGTAACATTTTTACAGCAAGTTAAAATTAACAAAATTTAACACTGTTTTTTGAACATATTTATCTCTAAATGTGAGAAAATTGTACTAAATGGTTAAAAATTGTCACCTCTAAAATTGTTAAGCTGATTTTACAAACGGCACCCCATAATTACTAGCAATGCATTACAATCACTGTAGCATGGTGTTTTTAGCTCCTAAATCATAGTGTTTGCTTTCTGTCATAATATGCTTTCTGTCATATTGGATGGGTTTCCATGGTTTGTGTAGTGGGTGTGGCTAAGAGGTGCTATATATTTTGTGAATTTGATCATTTTATGTCAAACTCCTGGCTTAAAATCAACTTCATAGCTTAGTATCAAACAGTTTGAAAGCAAGATAGCTCATAGACCAGAATAGCCACTAGATGATTGTACTTTAAATTAGAATTTTAAATTAGAATAGGCACCTATTAGGCATCTGGATACTTGCATCACTGGACCCTCTAATGTCTGTGCTTTTTTATAAGTCTCTGGGTTTAAGAGATAAGTGCAGTAAGTGCATGTAAAATGTAATTGATGGTTAAATGTGATCATGCGTAAACAGCTTTGCAAAGTATTAACGTCACCTCCCCCATCTCTCAAAATCACCCAGCTCCCTTGAGGCTATCCTCTGTGCATGACTGAAATTCACCTGGAAACGGGTGAGAGTGAGAGTGAGAGTGAGAGTGAGAGTGAGAGTGAGAGTGAGAGTGAGAGAGAGAGAGAGAGACAGACAGACAGACAGACAGACAGACAGACACATGCCCTGGGAAGATATACACACAAACGCCAGCACTCATAAAAAAAAAAAAATGAAAAAGTAATCGGCTAACATTCCAACTTTGGACTTTTGATGAGCTAATACGTGTTTTAACAGTGTAGTTTCTGTTTTCCAGATTAAATATTGCACTTGCTGTTCCAGATTAAATATTGCACTTGCTGTTCCAGATTAAATATTGCACTTGCTGTTCACAATCAAGTCACAATCTTGGTGTATGCATGTATGTATGTGTTTCAGATTTATTTAGACAAGTCTGTGGTCCAAATGGTCTGACGGATCAGAAACACGTCAGCCTGCTGCTGCACGAAGCCATTCAGATCCCCCGCCAGCTGGGTGAGGTAGCAGCCTTTGGGGGAAGCAATGTGGAGCCAAGCGTCCAGAGCTGCTTCCGCATGGTGAGCCTCAAGCAGAAAAACTACGCTAGGTGGGAACTCAGTAGACAGAAGACTAGGAAACTCTTTTGCCCCATGAATTTTCATTTTGATATTGCAAAAGAATCTGGCTGCCACTGATATTTTGTGATTTCCCTGAGGACATGGAGAATAAAATATGGGAATGCAACACAATGCTTCACTTTCTTTCCTAATTTGGAGGTTTAATAGACCAAACATCTTCCACAAAAAAATCAGCTTATTTTGGGTGAAATCGGTACTTATACAGTAAATGAAAACATGACCTCCCAAACTAAGACTGGTTATATTTCTTTTGTACAACCCCAGGCATAAAATCTGTTCAGTTACTCTAGATGCTTGAGCATTATCTTTACCAGATACCTTTACCTCCACAGGAAATTTTAGCTTTCAAATTGAATTTGCTTTTACAACTACCCTGAGAATCCAAACAAGTCTCTGTAATACGTGCAATTAGCTGCAGCTAACACATAGATTTTACTAGCTTGCTAGGATATAAAATTGATGTTAGAGTGAATGTTGTCCTGTCATAAGCATGTTGAAAGTATTCAATTCAACCAGTTAGTAAAACGCATTTTTGTATTTCAGTAAAATAAATAGTTTTAAGATTATATGTGTTCTGTGTTCATAAGATGGAAATAATATCACAGCTGAAGATCAGGCTATAAGAAGTTTTAAGCCTGCAAGGGTGCATTTTGTGTCATGTATTACTCTACACATTTTTTTTACTTTTGCTTTAATATAAACAGATTGTTGGTCATTAAGTCTCCATTGTAAATTTCAGATTTGTAGACACGTGTTGTTCAGTATTGAAAATAGACTACCATTTCTCACCATTGGATTGAATTGGATTGGTGGATTGGATTTCATGCAGGCAGCTCACACTTGATCTATAGATGCTTGTATCACATCTCTTGTGTGCTTTCTGGTTATGAATAATTTAGATTTAATTACCAGGTGATTATCACTGTACACTGATGGATATAAAAGATTTCACTCTCTTTTGCAGTCCTGTTGAATAAGTTGTCCTCTTCCTGGTATGCACTGTGTGTGAAATTACCAGATAATGTCAATATGCAATACCTTCTGCAGTCTCCTGCCATCTGTATTTAGTCTTAGTAGCATTTAATTGTGCAGATGAAGTAATTATTCTTTTGATGCAGGGTCTATAGGTTTTGGAGTGCCCATAAACTTCTTGTTTCTTCAATCCTTCATTCAAGTCCCTCTTCATTCAAGTCCCTCTTCATTCAAGTACATGGCTGTGATACCAGGCATGTGTAATTAAAATCCATTCATTTTCACATTTGTTCTATTTCAGGATTTTTCAGATGAAAAAATACTGTAGTGCCAACCAGACCTTGCTAAATTGGCAATTTGTCACCTACTGTATTACTAAAGTCACACTGATAAAGTGGCATAGCTAAGCTTACCTAGGTAGAAGCAGGTTGAATTGGAAGTGAATGTGCAAGAGTGTGTAATGAAAAGGCTGAGTTTGAGTGTGATTTGATATGCTTGATCATTAAAAAGGAGATTTAGTTCTCTCTAGTGTATTGTGGGACCTGCAACAGTGAGGGCAGAGTACAGAGACCCACAGAGACACAAAGTTGTTAATGAAAGCACCCAGAGGGAGCAGTATATTAGCAGACTCAGAGGGGTAGGTGGGAAAAGCAAAAAGTGAAGTGAAGGGGAATTCAAAAGAAAAGAAAGTCTTCAGTTTTTGAGGGAAGCGCTGTGGCTTGGATCTGTGGACAAGTTTTTTTGTTTGTTTTAGTCTTGGTATCTAGGAGAGAGGGATGAGAGGGAAACGTATCTTCCTCCAGAACCTCATAGTCATATTTGCAGACCTGTTATTTCTCTCTCTATCTCACACACACACTCACACACTTGCAGAAGGTGAAACACTCCAGTGATAGCTAAGGGCCATGCAAGAGACATGCACATTAATTATGGCTTTTCGTCTGGGCTACAAAGAGAGCCCTGGGAAAATAAACCTTTTAATGCATCTTTAATGCACATTTAATGAGAATTTACCACATTACAGATTTTTCCAGTGCCTCTCCACTCTTTTATTGGGTTTCCTTCCTGTCATCCGCTCTTGCGGTGACCTTGTAATATGTGTCAGGTATTAGCTCAAACACAGTATTAAGTGTGCTGTTTTACATAATTTTTCCAGTCTATTTTGGAACAATATGTTATTTTAGTTATGTTATTTTGGGTGCAAAATGGTTTTCTTGATAATTAGACTTTTTGGTTACTTATTCCATAGTATGAAACAGAGTCTTATGCCAAAATTTGGGCATGCCTGGTCAAGTTACATTTTTGTTGATTTTTATCATTGAAAATGTAAAGTGTCCATTTTGTCATTCGTGAACATACCACAGCATACAGTGTGAACAACATGAAATTGTTTTCTGCATTTAACCCATTCATCCAAGCGAAGTAGCGGGTAGCCAGTGTGTGGGGGCAGCTCAGTGGTGCCACTAGCCATGTGATTTGAACTCACAACCTTATGACTGCAGGGGCAGATTCCTAAAAAATGCATTAAAACTAAAATTAGCAACAAATAGCATATTTAAGTTTGTTACCCATGGAGGAAATGTGAAATTAACTAAACATGTAATTTGACCACAGGTTTCAGAGTTTTGCTTGCAACAGTGACACAAATGTCTTTTTACTGCATGGGTAGGGCAATTTATTTTACCCAGATTACATCATTGGCAGTTATGAATATGCAGTTCCTTTACATCATATCTAATTGTGTCTTATTTCGCTTCTGTTTTTCTGATGCTAGGCCCCAGGGAAACCAGCTATCGAGGTGTCTCACTTTCTAGAGTGGATGAGTCTGGAGCCACAGTCCATTGTGTGGCTTCCTGTACTACACCGTGTTACTATGGCTGAATCGGCCAAACACCAGGCGCGCTGCTACATCTGTAAACAATGCCCTATCAAGGGCTTCAGGTGGGATTCAAAGCCCTTTTCCCACAACATGACTTCCAAAAGATCTTCATGTTCATGTGTTTCTTGCTAGATACTCCTGTTGGCATGGTTTTATCTGGAGCACATCTAGCTTCTTCTTTCTTTAATCTGCAGGAACAACTGGAGGGCAAGATGTGAATGGAGATAACATGATTTTGTTTAGTTATTAATGAAAAACACACTCCCTCTGTTCTGTTGATTTTACAGGTACCGGAGTCTGAAACAGTTCAACGTGGACATTTGCCAGATGTGTTTCCTGACTGGCCGAACAACCAAAGGCAAAAAGTTACACTACCCCATCATGGAATACTACTCACCGGTCCGTACACATCCTTAGCCTCAAACACACACACACACGCACACGCGCACACACACACACACACACACACACACACACACACACAATCTTAAACTG
>JBBJLS010000140.1:3002048-3034572 GCA_037577275.1 Bryconaethiops microstoma | reverse complement strand
ACACACATATACACACACATATATATACATACATACATACACATACACACACACAGTCAAAAAAACAGAATGGAAGTTCCAACAGCTCCCACTAGAGGGCTCTTGTTTAATTCCCAGTGATGTTTCACATCATGCCATCACGTTAATTTTTTGATTTTGCTTCTTGCAGCTTTAGGATGTTTACACCCATAAAAAGGGAAGAAATGCAACCCAGGTGCAGTGGCAACAAAACGGTTTATGTTTTCATCTTAAATTAATTAAAGCAAGTTAATCCAATACGAAAGCTCCCCACTTAAGGTTTTGTGACTTACAGAGGCATGTATGACTTTCTCACTGAACCAGATTTACCTTTTGTATTTTTCTTTTAATAAGAAAATGCAAGTCCAGTCAATCTCCATCTAAATAGCCCATTAAGCAACAAAGGGGGAATGTAAAACAGGCAAGCGACGGCACATTCTCACATTCAGTCAAAGTCTTTCTAGAGTGAAAATACTTAGGTGATCACAAATCTCGTGATCACGAAGGAAGTGGACAAAGACGTTTTTTCTTTCCTTTTAATTTTCTATAAAAGAGATGAGTTTATATCATGATCATAACAGACTGAATCATTGACCTCGATAGCTCACTCACATACCAAACAGTAATCGAGGAAAATGTTTAACACAAAACCAAAACAAAAAAAGAAAGAAAAAAAAAAAGAAAAGAGAAAAAAATAAAATACCTGAATAAAGCAAACTCTCTGCTGAGCTGCGGGTCAGCACATTCTCCGGAGATTTCATATCTATGGCACATAATGTCCAACTGTTACCAAGGAAAACGAAAGAATACATTTAAAGGCTTGAAGGAATGAAGTGTTTCTTCTTTTACCTTTCACAAACCGAATTAACAAAAAATTATATATATTTATATATGTGGACTTCATTGAGGGGGAAAAAAAAACAAAAAAAACAACAAAACAAAACAAAACAAAAAAAAAGGGTTAGCAAAGCAACTCATTCGTGCGAAGTGTTTCCGGAAGCTCCAAGGAGGAGCGCACTTCCCTGCGCCACATACTGAAGACCATACCGATACATACATACACACATCCGACAATCCATACACACAGAATGATGAGTATGTGGCTGCTCCGACTCGTCCTCTTAAAACAATTTCGAGAAAATGAAGAAAACTTAACTGCCCAGTGGATAGTTAAGAAGTCCAGCTAAAACTAGATTTAAACCTGAATATTGTAAATGGGTAGAATATAAAATGTCGACTTTCCTTTTTTTTTTTTCGTTTTTTTTTCTTTTTTTTTTCCTCGCTTTGTACACAAGCTCTTCCCTAAACCCCCCGGGTTCTCCCTCCCAAAACTTTCGCTCCCTCCCTTGCCCTCCCTAGAACGTAATATATGCCAACTAGAATCGCAATACAATACAGGCACTGGAGAAAACACCATAGGAGAAAACTCAGAGGACCCCCGCAAAGGTCTCGAACTGTGCCCACACCCACCCTAGCCCACCCTCACACCCTCCCTTTGCTGACTCAAATAACATAATTAGAACTCACATCCACTATAATTGAACAAGAACAATGATATAAAATCAGAACTGTTTGATTTTTTTTTTCTGTTTTCCATTTCAAATCTTAATGTAATCGTTTTATCAAGAACAGCGTACAGTCCCCTCTGATTGGTTGTCGAAATGATCTGTGAAAGGAAAACAGGAGCCATGCAAATTTTTTTTTTAAATTAGAGAAGAAAAAAAAAAAAAAAAAGGCGAGAGGTGCGCTCTGGCTCCATCCTCTCCGCAGTGATCCCAAACCGGCTGGACGCTCGGCCGGTCCTTATGTTACATCTAGGATGCAGGTGCGTGAACCGATTATGGACAATAAGTCTGACTTTCTTTCTATATGTATAATACACAGAAAGCAGATACCGTATGAGTTCAAATTAACAGAAGGATACTGAGAGTGAATACCTGCCCCCCCACGGTACGATTCGGCATTAACTTTAAACGAAATGGATGAAGAATTAAAAGTATACCTTAAACGATTCTGTCTTCAATAACCAAACATTGGAATAATGCATATATTAGGTTTTTCTACTACAAGGCTACCTAAACTTTCCTGTCTGGTGGGGAGAACAAGAAAATAGATTTATATATTAAGAAAGACGTTAAATGAAGCATTTCAGGTCTAGGACTTCAGCATAATAGGAATTGGTTGTTTGGCATAGACATCAGAGGGGGGTTAAGTGTGGATAAGAGGGTTAAAAAACAAAACAAAATCAAAAGAAAAAAGAAAACTAACAGTAATCATTAAGAAAATACCTTTTTACAGTAGTTCCTACATAATGAAAAATCTGTGATAACACTTGTTCATATCCCCCGGTCAGTGAATATCATGTACTGTGATGTTTGAGTGTACAGGTCAGAGGCGTAAGGCAAGGTGTACCTCCACTCCTGAGATATGACACGCAACTTATGATCTCGAGTTGGGTCACAGCCGATCTTATTCTGTCGCTTGCTTGCATTCTTACAAAAAGGAAAAAAAAGGAAAAAAGGAAAAAACTGTGAAAACCCCCCCCAAAAACAAAAAACAAAACAAAAAAACCCCAACAATACCCCTCAGACATCTGGCAGTTGATGAACGCCGTACTACGGGTAATCAGTACATTTAAACTGTTGTCGCTTAGGTATTCCTCAACTAATCAAGTCCATCCATTTGCTCCCATTGATTCAAACTAGTGCCCCATGAGAAGTCCTCTCCCTCCTGCTACCGTTACAGGTTTAAATCCAGGAGAAATGCCAGATAGGCAATGATGTCCCAGCTTGAGGGTCCCTCTTATTTTTGCTTGGGCAAAAGCAGAGCTACGGGCTTCCTGTCAAGGCCTCAGCTTGCCCAGTGCCATCTCTGAATCTTCAGTGTTTCTCATGGTCAGTTGGGGTCTTTTTTTTCCCTTGCTGCTTCACCAGTCCGTTTTCTCTATGCAGAGGAAAATCCATTACATATATTTGCAGTCTCTTGCCTCTTCGTGCATTTCAAAACAAGTTCTCCTCGAAAATAGCCATCAAATCACTTTGGAAATTCATGTCAATGGTAGCTGCCATCTGTTGGAAAAAAGAAGAAACCATCGAAGATGTAAAATGAAGACTGATGCTTAGATAAACTACATTCTAAAGTTTTTTTTTTGAAGTATGCAGACAAACATCCATCTCCCAATAAGCCTCAGAAAGATTCAAAAGTCTTCCCTCATAACACCATGATCTTTGAAAGCCAGTATTCTGCTATGATGATAATCAAATGTGAGATAAGGAAACCAAGTTAGAACTCACCGCCTCTCTCCTCCGCCTCTCCTGCTCCCGGCGACGCGCCATCTCTCTCTGCTGGTCGAGTGCGCTCTGGCTGGAGGCTGGGGACTGGGCGGGGGCCTGCGAGGGCGGTGGTGCTGACGGAGGCTGGACCTGTGGGTTGGGGGCTTGTGTTGGGGCCTGGTGCTGCTGCGGCTGAGGGGCCTGCGGGTGCTCAGAGCGTCTGCGTGGCTCCTCGTGGGGCCTTCGCACCGGCTCCATCGATTCTTCCTCGTCGCGACCACTTGAGAGCAACAGGAACAGTCATCACGTGTAACTACTTCTCTTAATGTGACCATTATTACACTGAACAAACCAGGGTGTTTATAAGACACATTAGAAGCAAATCAGAAACATGGTAATGAGCAGTGTATATATGTGACTACACACCATGACTCAATTACATTTAATGAGTTAATTAAGTTTAATGTGAGTCAGAGAAAATGTCCTAAATCGATGCTGTTAAATTGCAGGTTTGAATCTTTATGTCTAACATCTGGGGTTCCAAACCTTCTTCAACCTGCATCCCACACAACTGATCACAAAAGTTTCCACAACCCATGGAAAGATTTAACGGACCCAATAAATTAAAACGCAAACAAATAGCAATAGTAAGAGTAGCTCATCAAATTTAGCTTGAACATAAAATCATGAAACAAACAGAACGCAAAAATAAATAGATAAACCGCCTCTGTATGTAGCTCTTTCTTTGATGGATATCATACGAAACGAACATACTGAGCTAGTTATGTCAGGCATGCATTCTGCCTGACCATTCATGGAGCTACATTTAATTATGTTTCATTTTTGCAGAAAATAGCCACATCATCATGAAAAATGTCACACGTAAAATTATATGTAGCAGTACCTCAGAGGTTCACTGTAAGGTTGCGGCCCTAAAGTTGAAAAGCACTGTCCTAAATGATGCAACCTTAAGTGTACACTTGGATGTTCCCCAATACAGTTACTAGACGCTTGTCTGTCTCACCGTTGTTTCTCCTGCTCTCTGCGCTGTCTGTCTTTTTCAGCTTGCTCTGCCTGAGCCTTCAGTGCTTTCTCCCTTTCCTCCTTCTCCCGTGCGGCACGGCGGAACTGCTCAAAGCTGTCGCTGCTGGACTTTACCGCAGATGAGGGCGTGGAGGTGGACTTCTGAGCTAGGCTCGCCCATGAGCCCATGTTCTTAAGCTTCACATCCTAATGAGGGAAAAGACCAAAAATAAATAAATAAATAATAAAAAATAAAACAAAAAAAACTCAAGATGAAAATACAATTTATATAAAAAGGTCTATATATGCACATTATAGACCACATTAAAATAAAATCACTTTTTAACACAACATAAAATCCTGAAATCCAACTATCAATATTTGAATATATTTCCTGCTTATATAAAATTATTCTAATTACATGAAATTGTCAGGGATTACCCTTCCACCCACCTGTACCTTTTTAGGGGCCACAGGTGTTTTGGGCTCCTGTTTAAATTTGTCCTTTTCCTGCATGGAGGGGGGTGGGCCGCTCTGGTCTGAGGAGCGGATGACAGGCCGCGAACTCTCCAGTGGCTTTATATCCGACACTGTGACATGGAGACATGGTCAACGGCATGACATACAGTGTACTTCCTGATATTAGTTTCAGATATCTTCTAATTGTTATGTCTTCCAACAATGAATGGTCACCTAGCAAACGGAACAGGCAGACCTAGCCTCAACAAAGAGCACTCACTCTGTTGGCTGTGAGGCGGTACGTGAGGCTTGCTCTCAGGCTGTTTGTGTGATTCCTGTCGCATAGCCGGGCTGAAGGACCCACCGCACATCACAGGCGAGGGAGACTGCTTCTCCTCCTTGAGGGCTCCAAGGGTTGAGGGCCCCCGTTGCTGTGGTTCCTGTAGGAAGACGGGTTAATACCAGAGACACAACAGCAGTGGAACAAAGGGGAATTTTAACCACAGGTTAAGTGAAGAGCACAGAACTTACTTTTTTGGGTTGCAGGTTATGAGGCGGTGACTGATGGACTACAGGAGGATACTGGGAGATCTGAGGGGAATGCATCAAAAGAGGAGAGGGGTTCTCTCTCAAGTGCCCTGTGGGAACAGAAGAATAAGGACATTGACATGACAACTAGAAATTAGATTAAACTTTGTCATTGTACCATAACAGTTTACACATGGCACATCCATGTACTGGGCAACAGTAATTCAGTATTGCATTATGTTCTAGGGCTGCTGCTAACAGTAAAGAATATTAGTTGAATGCAAAGGGAAAAAAAAAGCCCACAAGAACATTTTTTACATGGCATTATGGCACCATTAAAAATAGCACTCTTTCAGCTCTGGAGTGAACTGTATGGGGTATATAAATAGATCCAGCAGCTCTTTAGCTGTAACTCACTCATTCTATTAAAAGCGATTTGTTTAAAACTTGCGGGGATTGCCTAGTGGTATGCTCCGGCACTATCTTGGTTAAAATCAAGTGAAACTGAGGAATTTAGCAACAGTAATTGAGAGTTGAAGATGCCAGAAAATTTGTAGTCATGCATCACTACTACACATAATTCAGCCCTTTATATTTTTGCTACTCACCATGTGCGCACCCATTCTGTTTTAAACTCATCATTCGCTATGTTAAAACCACTGACAGGTGAAGTGAATAACAATTACTTAATTTCAGTGACACCTGTCAAGGGGTTGGATATATTAGGTAGTACATGAACAGTCAGTTCTTGAAGTGTGTTGGAAGCAGGAAAAATGGGCGTGCATAAAGACCTGAACATGACAATGGTGGCATGTGGTTTTAATATTACAGCTGACAGGTGTATTTAGACAAGATTTTACTGATCGTTCTCAAACATGAATAGCTTATAATTCGAATCTTCTTCTGACACCCACCCCAGAACCCCAAGCCTGAGGATCACTGGTCTATCACTATTAGTTCTAATTTATTTATCTTGATATTGGAACAAGACTGAGTATCTGATAAACAGATTTTGATTCCAGCTGAAACTCTAGTACTCAAAAGATACTCAAGTACTTATTTCAGGTACCAGTATCTGAATTTCGGAGAGGGGAGAAAAAAAACCCCAAAAACTTGAAATGCCACTTCTTATGATTATAAAGCATAGCAGTTGCTAGTGCTAGAAATTAAGGTTTAATATGTGCTTGTTTTTCAATTAAGTATGCATATTTTTTACTTTTTTACTAGTGTTCTATTCTTCATTTAAGCAAAGCAAAAATACCAAAAAATATACCAAAATACTGTCCATTCAGTGGCAGAACCACATTACTTGTCATGCTGAAATGGAGAAAGGTGCTGAAAATATGAATCAACAGAAATGAGAAAAAAAAAAACTTTGGTGCAGTGTATCTTTCCAAACACTAGAACACAACACAAAAAAAGTGCAAGACAGAGCAGTGTGGACCTAAATCGAAGTGCAGAACAGTGCCATAGAGTGTAATACTAAACATATTATTACCCGTGCTGTATGGATCAGGCTTGTGTTGACGTGGAGAAGGATGTTGCTGCTGCTGCTGAATGATCTGCTGCTGTGCTTTAGTGGGGGTCATTGACACTTTGTGTTGGGCGGGCTGCGTCGGCGTGGTCTGCACAGGGCCTTGTGAGTAAGCAAGCTGCTGCTGTTGCTGCTGCTGGGTCTGAGTCTGTGGTGCATGCTGCATGTGTCTGGGCTGATGCTGGGCCATCTGGGGTGTGGGCTGGTGTGATGGTGCAGGTTGAGGCTGAGTCTGGACAGGCAGCTGGGGCACAGCAAGTGAAGTCTGCGGGCCCAGCTGCGATTGAACCTGCACCGTCTGCAGGAGAGAAGTCTGGCTGGGCTGCTGCTGCTGCTGACGGCCCTGCAGGGACTGCATGAGTGCACCCTGCTGCTGCTGTTGCTGACGGCCCTGCAGGTGCTGAAGGTAAAGGACCTGGCTGAGAGGCAAAGAGGGGACAGGTTCCTCATCATCCTCCAGCAGCATCTGTGGTGGTTGTGAGGATAGCAGGCCCTGGGGGGTGAGCGTAGGAGGGGAGAGGGGCCTCTGCCGAATAGGTTGTGGCGGGTGCAAGAGATGAGGAGGGAGGTGGTGCTGCGGCTGCGGGGGTTGCTGCGACGGCAGTTGTAGGGGCTGCTGGGGCGGGTGCTGCTGCGATGGTGGCTGGGGCGTCGGCGGCGGCTGTGGAGGTTTGGGAGGTAGTGGTGCGGCCCGGTTACTGGGTCGTGAGGGCTGCTGAGGCATAGCATTGTGCAGTGCTGCAGGGCCAGGGGAGAACAAAGAGAGATGGAATGAATATGTGGAAAAGAAATCCAATGTAGATTGTGTGTATTTTTTATCTCAGTCATAGAGTAGTGCTGCACTTTAGGATTTCCATAATAGATCTGATTCAATACATAGACAAGTAACAAACCATACATAAGCTGAATCAGATGGGTGATTGTGAAAATGTGGAGAGGAGAACACCACAACCACACACACATACACACACTATACAGTGCTAAACAGAGACGGTTGAAAAATAATGTAGATGAATGCAAATGTAGGTGAAAACTGCTTTCAGTTCTTAACAGAACCAGCTTGATAGTTAATTTAAGAATCTGGAAGCCTTATCTTACCTGGGGATGGAAGGATGGGGTGCTGGTTCAAAAATGAGTGCGTCTCAGGTGAGCCGGAGCCACCTGCCGGGTGAGCATTGAGGTGGGGCGGAGCGGGAGAAGACGAGTCATTGGTGTGGTGAGGCAGGTGCATGAGGGGCTGGCCAAAGTGAGAGAGAGAGTCAAAAGTGTTCTCCAGGAGCTGTGAGGACTCCAGCGCTGTGACAGGGGGAGCCATGTATGTAGCAGGAGATGGATGCTGCTGCTGCTGCTGCTGTTTAAGCTGGGCTGAAGGCTGAAGTATAGGGGCCTGGGGCTGAAGGGGCATCTGGGGCTGAGGCATGCCTGGAGCCATCACCTGATGGTGGGGTTTCTTCCCCTCCTTTGAGGAGTGACCCCTCTTTTTTGGTTTGGAAGCCATTCCTGAGTTATTAGGGGAAAAATTGTCGAGTGAAATACAAGTGACACACAAATACCATAGCAAGTCACTGAAGAAAAAAAAAAAAAAAAAAGGTAGATGGTATATGGTATGACAACTATACGACCGCTGTATTTTTTATTTTTTTTACCTGACTCAGAGTCTTCACTGTCTGATGTGCTAGACTCACTACTGCTGCCCGAGTCTGAGGACGAACCTTTCGTCTTAGCAGCACTCATGGCCTCCATGGTCTTCTCTGCAACTGAACAACAGAGAGCATTAACAACCACAATTTACATGTTAGTAAATCTTGATTTCCTTACTTTTTATATAAGTCTCAAAGTACACAGTGTTATGACTTATTTGCAGCTTTTAGCAAAGGTAGTAAATGTTTTGATAGCACTGTTTACAAATCGTGAAAATGTAAATAATCTGTACAAACATAGTAAAAATAATTATTGACGTAACCTTTGGTTCCTGCATTAAGAATTTGTATGTAATTCTGCAGTGTACTATTACAGCCAATCACACCCTCAAACAGTGAGAGAGCAGTGACGAACACTCCTCACCCGGAGGCTTCTTCTTCTTGCGGAGGCAAGATGAGACATATCTCTGCAGTTCCCGCAGCGTGGAAGGCTTCAGGGTCTCAAAGTCAATCTCAATCTCATCTGGGTTAGAGTTTTTAAGTGAAGGCTCTCGGGACTGAATGATGTGGACCACCCGGCCCAGCTTGTCTCCAGGAAGCTTGTTGATATCCAGACTCAACTGCCTCTTTTCCTCATAGGACATGGGCTTGCTTTTCTCCACTGG
This sequence comes from Bryconaethiops microstoma, assembly GCA_037577275.1. Lineage (NCBI taxonomy): Eukaryota > Metazoa > Chordata > Actinopteri > Characiformes > Alestidae > Bryconaethiops > Bryconaethiops microstoma. Next base: position 3,025,433 of record JBBJLS010000140.1, on the reverse strand, counting down.
TGCCAAGCCTGCCGGTCCTGCACCTCCTCCCAGACCCATATCGTCCACAGAGTCCAGGCCCGTAACGGGCTGCAAGTTGGGTGGCATGGTAGCCTGTGGTGGCATGGAGCGGTTGTTCTTCAAGCTCTCCTTCTTGCTGTTGGACAAAAGCAGATAAACAAAACGTATCTACCAATTCCTAATCTCAGTGGATGGCTTTCTCTTAATTGACTCATGCAATTTCTAGTAGAAATCTAGTAATTTCCAATCAATCACTGATCAATAGAGGAACAGATCTACATACTTTGGGTGCTTCTTAATCACAAAATAATTTTTCTAAGTTAGATCTCTCTCCCTTACTTGGGCTTCTTGGACTTCTTGGGTAGAGGGTCTTTGTTGTTCTTGCTTTTCTTCTGTGGCTGGAGAGTAGGAGGTGGTTCAAGGATTTCTTCCAGCCCAGGAATGGCTCCTTTCTTTTTATGCTTCTCCTTCTTCTTCTCCTTCTTCTCCTTCTCCTTTTTCTTTGGTTTGCTGGCCTGTGGCTGTGACAGGGCCGCCAACTGCTCATGAACTGCTTTAAGCTACAAAACAAAAATCAACAGTACGATCAGCATGATTAAGTCATGAAACCTTAATTTCAAAACTATAATTTGTTATAGTACAGTTCATAAATATTAAAGTAAATTAAAGAAAATGTGACTTTATATTGTTTGATTCAGCCATACACTGTACAACACATGTTCCCTCACCTGTTCCTTCAGTTCAGCCAGCCTTTGAGCCCGCTCTTCTTCTGAATCGTCTGTGGACGAGTCGGACTCTGAGGAGGAGTCACTGGAGCTGTCAGAAGATGAAGCAGCACCTATGGGCGGTTGGGTCTTCACAGGGGCAGCAGGATGCAGGACAGGGGCAGGAGCTGGGGTGAAGGTCTCCTCAGGCTCATCCGGCATTTTAGCAAAACGCATCTCAAACACATCCTGGTTAAAAAAAAAAAAAAAGATTTCAGTGACAGAAAGAAATATACCCATTGTTAGCCTGTGTTATAATTACTGGGAATGCAGCCATTTACCTGCAGCTTGCGTGCCATGGCCACCACCTCATGATCTGGAGGATTGTACTTGTAGCAGTTGGAGAACATTAACCGCACATCTGCAGCAAACTCCTGTGCATCTCTGAACTGTTTGTTGTCCAGTTTCTCCTACAAAAACCCATAAGGTGAATGTGTTGACAACAATAAACAAGTTTCCTTTGTCCATTGGTTAAAATATTGGGGTATTTGCCAGTAATTAGCACCACACTGATGCTGTGACCAGCAAGGTAAACAAAAAAATGTTTCGTCTCTCATAGACAAAAACCTAAAAATTTGTGCATCTTTGGGCGAAAGGTATTTTGAGTTAGTCATAATTCTCAGCTAACCTTTGTAATCCCTTCCAAATATGTAAATTAAGCATTTTCTCAAGTAAATATGTAAAAAATTAGGAAAGATAAAATCATTCCTGAAACTATTTAAAAAAAAAACTAAGACCCTTTGCAGCACAAGCCTTCTCACCTTGATGGTGGTGAGGTCCATAGGGTGCTTGATGATGTCATGGTAGTCATGCAGTCCCAAACTCTCCACATCCACTGGTTTGTAGAAAGGCCATGCATAAGCAGCATGCTTTTTAGCAAACATTTCCTTCACAATGCCCAAACAGTAGCGCAGCTGCTCTTGCTGTTTGGGGCTATGGGCCCCGACAGAGACTCCCAAGACCACATGGTGCTGAGAGTCTGGCGCCTCTTTCTTGGGGAGTTTAGCTGGCCGGGCACTCTCTCGTCGTGGCAGAGTCTTCCCCGACTTGGACTCAGCGGGAGAGGATTCGTTCAGCTGGTCGTTGGCTGTGGGCGTCGTGGTGTCTGCTTTCCTCTTCTGGCTCTTTCTCTGAAAAGGAGATATGGGAAAGATTAATTTGTTTTTGTGGCAAAATCACATCACAGTATGCTTTCCTGAGTAAATCACGCATTATTTGTAGTCAACTCATTTATTTACCAAGAACTTTCTTTTGACCAACTACAGAACCTCAGAAATGTCATTTCGTATCATAAAAAGTGCTATATTTTTCCCATATCGCCAACGCACCCATATATTTATGAAACAATGAAACAAAACCTCAAATAAAGCTGGCAATGGTTCATTTTATTTAGTTTTAGTCCCATTCTGTCATGACTCACTTTAGGCATAACACTCTGAAGAACTGGAGCAGTGTTCTGTTGAATGGGCATGGGTGGCAGGGCAGTCTGGGCTGGGGGTGGAGGCACCGACGTCATGATAGGGCCTTGAGGATTGCAGTCTGAAGGTGCCAGTGAAAAGGGTAGGCCCAGAGGCGGCGCATGGGTAGGAATTGTAGGGGGCACTCGAGGGGGTATAGCTGGCATGGCCGGTTGCGGGGGCAGAAGGGGAGGGCCCTGGACTGGGGCCCTAGTCTGTGGCCCTGGTCCGAGATTAGAAAGGCCACGTGTATGAGGAGTCGTGGACGGAGAATCCAAGGCGGGGCCAGGCTTCAAGCTAAGCCCTAGTATGAGAGCGAGAGAGAGTAAGAATACTAGAAATTACACTAAGCAAAATAATCTCATTTGTTATAAAAAAACAAAAACAAAACTGAGTCTCTGTTCACAGATGTAATTTTCATCCACCACACTGAGACGCGGATACCTGCTTCGCTCTTTCTGCCCCGGCCACGACCCTTGGGAGCCATGACCGTGATCTCAGTCTCCTCCTGGGGCATTTCTGAAATCTTCTGGAGGAACAGTTTCTCCAGTGCCTCAGCCATTAAGACTATGTCATCCCCAGCCTGTAGGGGGCAATACACACCATTAACAATCACACATACACACACACATTAGACTTGGCCCACATCAGAAAGCCTCTACCAAACAACTGTAAATGAACAGACTGACAGTGGGTTATTTATGGAGAGAGGGACACCAGTACCTTATTGTAGATGTAGCAGTTGGTAAACATGGTGTTGAAGTCTTGAATACATTCTTGGGCGTTCCAGTAGTAACTGTTCTCTAGCCGTTTCTTGATTGTTCCCATGTCCATCGGGTTTTTAATGATCTTGTAATAGTCCTAATACAGAAGAAATCACACAAAATTCTGTCACCAAAAACCTCAACATTTTAAAGGCAGGTAACAGTTGGCAGGGAATGTGAGACCCTTACATCATTTTCTCTCAGCCATAAACCACCACACTTCAGCTACCAGAGCTCGTTTATTTTAAATTGTGAAACAAAAACATTTTGTGCAGCTTTGATAAGGTCACAAAAGGTCAGCACACTCACAGGCAGATTAAGCTTGATAGCATCTACAGGAGCATGGAAAGGCCATGAGAAGTTGTGCTTCCACAGGGTCTTTAGCACCACCTTCAGCAGATATTGCAGCTGGTTGGTCTGGCGCTTCGGCCGGGAAGGATTGGTTATCTCTGGGGGGCCGGGATTGAAGATCGAAGGGGCCTGGGACGAGGGCTGCCCCTGACTACTGCTGCTCCCCGACATCTGCGCGGTGTCCAGGCCGTCCCCCATGCTGGCAGGGTGTTGTGCAGGCACAGGGGCAGGAGTAGACGCTGCGGGACACCACTCGTTCAGTTTCGAGCCGGGCGCGGGCTCCACAGAGAGAGCACCGCTGATTCCATTGCACTCCTCACTAGGATCTCTATAGTGGTACAAGATGGGTCATAATAAATAACTGCTGCCATCTGGATCAAACCCTATTATGATCATAACCATTATCATAGTCATAATCCAGCTCATCACTCTCTTAACCACCCCTAACCTGACATCCATTCCCAACCCACACCCTCTCCACTGCTTGCACTGAATTTCATTCAAATCCAGTGTTAAAGGAATTAAACCTAATCTTAACCCATTGTGACTATATCATAAGCCCTTAATCACACAGAATCCAGGATTCCATTATTGGTATACTTTCAATAGGAATATTCAGTCTTTGCAGCCTATAACCTGTATTTTACCGGAAAGCAATTATTTATACATACCACTCACAGCATCACAAAAATTGGCATACACAAACAAGATTGGAATTGAGCACACTGATAGCTAATATTTTCCATATACATACCCTCCAATGCTGATACTGATGCAGAAACATATTAAACAGAAAATTAAACTAAGTCTACCAGGATTAGCATCACAGAGGAACAGAACACTTCTGGTGAGATTATAAATGCAAAATAGGTAAAACGCATAGTCCGGGGTGTGTGTGTGTGTGGGTGGGGGGATGTTCACCCAGCTTTTAATTTCTTTTTAATACAAAGAAATGGCAGACGGGGGAAAAATGTTTAACAGCTTAACATTTTGACTATGTGAAATCACATTAACTTACATGATTTTAAGTGACTGAATATTTTCCCTCAGACCGAACAGGTGAAAAAAAAAAATTAGCAAATCACTCATACTTGGTTCCAACCTTAAACAGCGATGGACAGAACAGATCTGTAGGATCTTTTTAAATATTTTTAATGATATGATCTAGACTTATTCAGTTGATATACCTTTTCTGAAGAAAAAGCTTTACCTTTTGTTATGTGCGATCATTCTTAAAAAAAAACCAAAAGATTTCAACAAACCTATACATGTGCACTGACTGTAATGATTACCATTTTCCCTGTTCCTGTACCTGATATGCGACCCCAGATCATCAATGAGTGGGAAAAAGTACGTGTTTTGTTCAGTCAGTCATCATTATATATAATAGAACGGCGCCAGAGAAAGCTGCTGATTCATCACTGAATCATTTTCATTTCCAGTCATCCACACTCTGTGATTGCTTCTCTTTAGCCCACTATAACCTTGTTTTCTTTTGTTTAGGTGCTACTGCTGGTTCTCCTTTCACTTTAATTTTTTCCTTCATTTTGAGTGATTCCATCATGTCGCTATTTGATCTAGAAAAAAAAATAAAAAATACACCCTTAATTAAAATGACGTAACTGAGTTTGTTTAAGGTGTCACACAAAACGAAACAGCCAAACACACTAAACAGTCACAGAAACATTTCCCTTCCTGGATGCTAAATCTACATTTTACTGTAGTTTCTGGGAAACCAGTCGTTTTGGGCAACAATAAATGTATCGCCGCAATTTCATGGTATTACAAGATACCAAGGTGTTGATGCTGTCATACCAGCCCCAGACTTTGTGAGGCAGGTTGTTGTGAAACTTCTCTTAAAGCTGATGAATGCAGAAATATGTCAGGTGGCTAGTATTATATACATTTACTTAACACTAATGCAGCTGACCAACTACAGTACCCGTCTTCCCTGAATTTGGCCTCTTTTCCCCAGGTAAAAGGGTTAAAAATAAATAAATAAATAAATAAATGATTTAGGCTGCATAAAGATGGTACTGGTATTCTTACAAAAAGTGAAAGAACCTGTGAGAACACCATCAACAATGTGTTTGCTTAACTTTCCAAACTCCTTTTTTAGACCGCTGTTTCTGATTCACTCTGTAGCACACAGGCATGCTAACATGCCACTACCATGTCAAGGTCACTGGTGGTCCTGGCCACTAAAGGGTACTTGCAAATATGTCTATTACACACACGCACAGTGAATCAAACCTTACAACCCCCATCAAGTACTTCAATTAGATTGTGTCCTTATCAGCACTCTGTATTGGCAGACACATGAGAATAAGGTCTTAATATCAGAAAGGAAAATGAGGTAACGGTGCATCTGTAAAACAGACCATTTTTTCTGAACTATTAAAAAAAATAAATAAATAAATAAAAACACTAAAGCTAATGTGGTCCTTTCTGTTACCCTACAGATCAGTTGCTAGGGTAGCAGTCGGAAGAGTTTGACACCAAAGAATGTATGATATAACTGAGCGATGCACGTTGGGTGCTGTAGTGAGAGAACACCAATTATCAGAAAATGCACGAACACAGCTAACATTAACATATTAAATTACAGTTTTAAGCCGGATCCCCCCTTTAAGTTGTCTTTGTTAAAAAACTTTTGAGTCACATCATCTAAATGCAAGCACACAAACACACGTTCAACCAAGATACTCCTTGTGACTGATTCTCTGATGCTTACTTTAAAGATTTCCTGTTTCTGATGACACATCAGTGCCAGAGACATGTGCTTCGGTCTGAGGTAATGAGAGGCTGAGGTAATTGTGCTTGTGGGAGGCATGACTGCAGTTGTTCTCAGGGGAAATCTCATTGATGAGGTCGCTTCACCAAATACGTCTGGTGAAGGGTATAATGAGTGTATGAATTCTGAAAATGCAGAGTGTATTGGGAACACCAATCTACAGCAGATACGTCACAAGCACAAACACTGAATTTGATTTACAACACCGATCCTTATCAGTCAACTGCTATTTTGACAGTCAGGATTAGTCAACAATACCTCTAGAGTGATTATGACCACCACAAACAAGGTAAAAATAAACACCTCCTCTCTCTGCAGATGCAATCCTGTCACCTCACGAAAGCTTTCTTGTGTGTAATAAAATTAAGTGCAACAAGGTGCAAGTATGACTGTTCTTTGTCAATACACACAGACGCTTGTGTAGAGCAGTCATGCACCCACAGACCAAAATAGACAAAATCGGGTCTTATACAGATGAACCAAGCAGTGGTCATGACTCAGGAGCATGAAACACTAACATCACATGAAAAAAATTCTACATTTTCCCAAAGTACCAAAGAATAAAGCACAAAATCAATCAGAACAGGATCTAAATAACCTCACTGGCTGGAAAAAATATCCGATGATGCAGAAGTGTGACCCATTTGCTACAGGTAGCTCCCCATTCTTAAGCTGTGACAAGTTTTAAGGTTAATGGTACCAACAGCAAGCCAGGAAAAGATGAGAATCCGACCAGTAACTATGGTCTTAATTAGTGGTCTTAACTCTCCAGTAAAGTTTACATTGAGAAATAGCCAATAGCATTACTGGGAAAAGACGACACTAAATAAACAGAAAAACAGCAACAGGGTTTGTAGCACCTACAGTCTGACAGGCTTCCACTAATTGGTAACTAAACCAAAACATTACAACTTCTCACTCATTTCAACATCTGTTCCAGTCTAACCTGTAGATTTTTATTAAAAATGCCAACATGAAGCAGAAGTCTGATGCTGATGTATCAGGAGAGATGTCACTTGGCTAATTAGCATGTAATGCCTCAACTGTGGGTTGCAGTCATAAGCTAAGGAACTCGGGTCTAAAATTAAACAGCACAATTAACTGGTTTAACGTCATAATTTACCTAACACTCTGTCAGAGTTTTACATGCAACACTCCATACTGTTTCATGTAGTTTCAAATTAAGACCTATTCAGAAGAAGAAGAAAAAACATCCATCAGCACATTGGCTACTGAATTAACAGCATAATTCAAAAGACTAATTTCAACACAAACCTCATTCTGTTATATGTAATTGATCCAAATGGATCTGTGTTTGGGCAGTGTATACTACTGGCCACAGTAATGACTGGCACCGGCATAGTGAGAGCATAGTGCTTAGTACTGCGGTTATAGTAGTGTAGGTCCCAACCTTTTCTGCTTAAGCTGATTCAAGGACTTTAATATTGACCATCAGCGGATAAAGTATTTTCATAAATAATGCACTCAAATTAAATGCATAATACTGACTCATGATACAGTCTGACTAATCTCCTAAATTAGGATATCAGTTACTTTAAAAACTAATTCAGAGCTATAAAATGACTTCATTTTCATGTTCATAGCAATTTATAATCTGAGCTGATATCTCTTCTTTAAAAACTCCAGCCTAGTTTAACTGAAGTAGGCTCTAGCCATCTAGAAGTAGGCTCAAAGTACTCAAACTATACCTAAACCAGCCCCAAAACTACTCACTCTACTACCCATCAAAACAAAATGTATAACCATGTGAGTGTGTGGTATTTCAGGTCAAATTTGTTACAGGATTAGATTAATTTTTTTCCCTCTGACTTTCAATCCAACATTTTCTGCTGATATCAGCCCCAAACACAAATCTATTGGTAGACTGGTGCTACCCTAACAGTTCTGAAGACATGTTTTTTTGAACATGTGGGTTCCACCAATATCTGATGTATTCTGTATATGCTTCCAGTGGTCTACAGCAAAAAAATACACTTGAATCACAAAAGTCTACGATCGCATTTTACATGGTCATGTTTTGATAAAAGTTGTCCAGCACACATAAATGAAACTGCTCTGAAAATACTACACGTTTTCTACTAGCATTTAACTTTATCACAAAACATGCAAGACTGTGTAAGTAGGCTGAAGGTTATGGTCTCAAAAACAGCTCACACTAGCCCAAAATGAAGTTCAGCAAGTCCCCACCTTCCCTAAATAAGGGATGGATTTAACCATCTTCCGCACAGCAAGGGAAGAGTTTGGATATGAAAAAAGGCAATATTAGGTATGTGGTCCACTGAAACTCTGAAAACTCCAAAACCTGGGCTTAAATTTCAGTGCAGGATTGTAGGCAGTGTATATAATTTCATAGATTCTCATAAATCTAGATGCTAACGCAGGAAATCCCACTCATTTATAGTTAAGTCTAAAAGTTCTGTGAACTTTTGCACTGGTGCAAAATGCAGGAAGAGCTACATCAGACAAATCAACTTCCACCCAAGCAACACAATATCTGTGCTCTCTCCCCCTTTCTCTACAAGGCCACGAGTCCCCTCTGCTGTTACAGCAACTCTCACTTACACAGACAAGTTTCAATGAAAGATTTGAATGCATGCAAATATGGATCGCTGACTGAAACCTACACCATCGGAAGAGGGATGAAAACAAAAAAAAAACAACAAAACAAAACAAAAAAAACCCTAGTAATGTCAGTGTTAACAACATAAGGCTAATCTTCAGGATCCTCAGACAGGTAGTAGTAACATTACTAAGGTGAAGCTGCAGTTTCAGGTTATACCCGTTTCTGTCTCAAAATATCTGTGACTTACACTCAACAGTAATATAAGCTGGATTTACAATATGTATGGTGCTGCATCTTTTGCTAGTTGATGTTGCAAAACATCAACTTTAAGCTGCCACTGGTGTTTCTCGCAACATAGCCTTAAAAAGAAAGCATGAGGCAAATTCAGCAAATATTATAATGGTTAATGCTATAGTAACAATATATAATTATGTACGCAATGTATAACTATATATACACATTATAAATACATAAAATGCCACAATGCAGTGGAAAACGAATGTGAAGGGGTTTCTCAAAATGTCTTACTTCTCAAAACAGCAAAAAAAACAAAAAAACAATGGGCTTATTCAAAATCTAGTTAAACTCATGAGAGATGGAATGTCCTCCTTTTAAAAAGATATCAAATTATGGAAGCTACTTTTAAAACAATAGTCTGACAGAAATGCAGAGATATTGGAAGTAGTTTTGTGGAGGACGTTGGCAAAAAGTCCGTGCTTAAAAAGTCCGGTGTTTTCTTTAGTACTGGAAAAGTCCTGTAGCTTAACAAAATACTTGAGTTTTTTTTTTTTTTTTTAATGTCTGACAGTTGCAGCTCTAGTCACAAGAATATCAGACGAGGCATTCACCTCTAAGGCAAGATCAAAGATGTGAGATTGCAGATTGTGTGAGATAACCACTGAACCAGTCTTTCTGTGTACCACAGTACATGCGAATATTAACTCCGTCTGCTGTTCAAAGAGCTGTGAGCGGTGTTTGCATAGCTGTTTTTCCAAATATCCATACTGAGAGTCCCATCAAATTGAGCCTGCATGAGACATGAGCAAGTATAGATGCTCCCAGGTGGCGTGTCCTGTTTGGAGAAGTTTTCAAACCAGGCCTAATCCTCAATCCTTGTTACTGAGCATTTGGAATTTGGAAATATTGAACTTTACCAGGAAAAGAACAGTGATTTGTTTGTGGTTGAGAACTAAAGGAAAATAAATAACCCACGGGCAGCCTTCTCAATTTTGACCCAAAGAGAATAATGACAGGATCCACCGACCCATAATCAGTAAGTTACAAACCAACAAAATATTTAAAAGAAAACGATAAAGGTTCATAAACTGAATAGGCTGGCTATTCAGGTTTTAAGAGCCTACATGCTCCCCAAGTCCCCGGAGAGTCCAGGATGTGGGAGTTTTCAAGGAGTGCCTCCGGGTCAGAGGAGAACTGAGCGTTCCACAGCTCTCCCCCCGACCTGCCTATGTGCTAATGTAACACAAGACAAGATGGCACACAAAGACAGGTAAAAACCTTCTGCTCAAGTCAACAAACTGGCCCACAAGCTAAAAATATTCCAAATGAAGGAGCACAACTAAATGAAGTTAAAGCACCCACTCTGAGCTCTTCCCTCAGCTTTACCGTCCAAAATCTCCTTGCCTTTCTTGTGAAGACACACACAAAACAGTTGTTTGGATCTGACTAACCACATTCTTGATGACTAACCTTGGGATGAGAGAACTGGTGGGAAGAACTACATGAACATCTATTCCACACCCAGAAGAGCTCTGGCACTGAGCAGGGAAAGGAGGAACTGAGCATTTAGCAGCAGCATGACTACCGAGGAAAAAAATGCCACTCTGTCTGGTTCAAGAGCAAACTCTCAGGGCCTGCCTGACAACCAGGAAGGAGCTTATAGTAACAAAGTACAAACAATCGTATTTTTTATTTTAAATAACAGAACTTCAACTTCATTCAAGCAAACTTGGGCAAACGTGTGAAACTAAGGATGTGTTCCACATCCGGATTAAATATGTTCAATTTTACACATTCTTCTCCAGTACAACCCATTTCAGACACTGGGTATGAGTTCGGTGCCATGTGTAATGAACAGAGCAGAAATTGGCACTTAAGCTGCAAAATACACTGTTAATGCATCTGCAAAAGCTTCTACTCCACTGTTACTCAAAACTGCCCCCTACACTTTTTGGAAACACCGAAAGAAAATGGTATCTGCCTTCCTTGGCAACTACCTCTAATTGCTGTTCAGCAAGGAAGTCAGAAAGATAAGCGAGTCTTTAAACCGCAAGATATGACTTTTTTTTCTTCTTTTTTTTTTAAACTTCAGGTATTTTCCAAAGTCAAACACAGGGACAACACGCACCGAGGTTTAATAGTGAGTAACTTACAGGTAGATTTCTCTTATCATCAGGCTTAAAAACCTTTGCTGTTGATTTAAGGGGATTCCCTGAAATTGACCTTTTATCCAGAATAAACACTGGCACCAGATATCTGACAGATCACACTGATACAACCAGAGTTTGCTGCACATGCCTAAAAACTTGCACACAGTGGACCTTTCTGTGTTCTGCTATTCCTAACTTATGTACTTTGAAACCACGTATATTTCTGAAAAGGAATAAGCCTATCTAAGACGATGATGAGACAATATTCTGAACCACAGACCTAAAACAAGGAACTCTATTTAATTTAATCAAAATATAGCTGCTAGAACCTGAGCTCGCTCCAAAAATCATTAACTTCATCATCTATAATTTGGCTATATGCCCCATTACACATATAGTTTAAACTTCACCCCACTCTTCTGCCTTTACTCTTCGCTCTTCCAGCCCTGTACTTCCAGCTGTCCCTCAATTCAGGCGACTGCTGAGAGCAGAGTTTTAAGAGTCATGACCCCTAAACTATGGAACTCTTCACAATCCCTTTAAGCCTGCTCTTCACAGCCCAGCTTTCTCAATACTTTAATTCTCCTTCTTACTGCCGTCAGTGTTTATTGTTTTTTATTGTTCAGTGTTGCTGCGCAATTCTAAAATCAAATTCAACGCTTTGCAATACCTAAGGAATAGTAATAAAATTTCCACCACATAGCGTCAAACCAAAACTAAATTATTGCCTGTATTGTAACATATTGCAAATCGAAGATTGGACATAAACCCTGAAAAATATTAATGACGTTTGCTTGACTTTATTCCTCTAGTTCTTCACTAGCCAGGTTTTGAGCACGGGAGTGCTGACAGCAGAATAGTTTTGTTTGGCGTACTTTTCTAAATTAATTTAATATACAAAATGACACTCTACAACTGGGCATGTATTACCTTCAAATAATAAGGTCATCATGCCCAGTGTCAAACATCAATTAGAGGGATATAAACAGGGGTTGACATAAGTGGTACGCTAGCACGCATATACGCAAGTGGTATGCAAAATGCACACCAGTTTTCAGTCTTCACAGCGCAAATGCGTACCTAATTTGTGACTTCATACGGCATGCACCCACCCCCCCACACACACACCCCGGAACCACGCCGAGACATGGACCCCAGCTCGTACACACTCCCCCCACCGGAACCACGGCTAGACATAGACCTCTGCGCACGCCACCCCTCCCCCGGAACCACGCCGAAACACAGACCCTGGCTCTCACACACACACACACACACACCCAAAACCACAGCCGAGAGACACATTTTTAATTTTGGTGCGTACCAGGTAATGCATGTAGGAACTAATTTGAGTACTACAGCAAAAAAAAAAAGTCAACCCCTGGGTATAAAGCCCACAGCACTGGGCTGTGGAGTGGTGGAACTGTGCTCTCTGGAGCTCCATCCAACACCTCTGGGATGAGCTGGAGGGCCGTTCAACTTCAGTACCTGACCTCACTAATGCTATAATGGCTGAATGAAAGACTGACAGCAATTTTTCAACATATAGTTTAAAGCCTTTGGAGAAGAGCAAAAAACTCTCACTGCAGCAAAGGGGGAGCAAGTTTACTATTAAACAAAAATTCAATTTTTTCTGATACAAATTGAGACAAAGTCAGTGAAGTTAAATGGTCTGCTGTAAATATCTTTATTATGCAAACTGACCAATGAATCTATACAGCTGTAATTGGTAAAATATTGAGAAAATGTAAAAAAAAAAAACAAAAAAACAAAAACAAAATTCATTTAGACTATTTTTGTCTGTCTCTGACCAAAATGTCTCTGTCAGGACTGGCTTTTAAAAAATGTTTTACAATAAAAACTGTTTTGAATACACTGGCTGCTGCCTGAGACACTTTTATGGTGGTTCTGAGAAAGTTTACGTAACATCTTCCAGCAAAGTCATTTTAAACGTTCATCTGGTTCCAATCACCACTGTTGCAAAATTCTGACTTTGCAGGTTTCTTTAAATTGTACATTTCACATCAATTCACTACAAATGTCTACATAAAAAGAATTCAAATTAGGATTATTTTGCTAGGTCAGCGGAATTCGCTTTTAACATGAGGGGTAAAACAATGCACTGCAAAAATCATGACACTGCAATGGAAACATGCATTCCAGAGATAAAATGCATAATGAATTTCATGCTAATTTTCCCATCTAATGCAACTGCATTGTTTAAAAAAACAGCTCTCAATAACATCCTAGTCCAGCACATTCATGTCACGTACCACGCTCCTCCTGCACCCAGCTCTAGTCTCATTAATAAGTTACGGAACACAGTCATCATTTGTCTTTAAAATATTGTGAGAATATTAACTTGAACATGCTAATGTGAAGCATCTGCTGAGTTTATAATTATGCCCTATTTAATATAATGGATTTCAGAAGAGATGTTGGATGAAACTATCAGACATACAGTTTACTCAAAAAAGATCACAAAACACTGCTCAATTCTGGGTTGACCACATTTCATTAATGAATGTAAGAAGGACATTTGGATTCTGTTTTATTCTAGTCTGCAGATACACATAAAACAGAAACCTCAAAATATAGTATAAGCTTATTGTAGCTCTACTGAACTTGATATTTAAACACAATCATTTGCTCGTGCTACAGGTTGTTTTAAAATGTTAATATTCCAATTTTTAGTTTAGGACAAAAGATACTCAGTGTCAGTTGAGCTGCTTTAGCAAATGAAGAGAAAAGTTTCTATTCCACTGCTGATGTAATGTTCCAAGTTTATTACCATCGTCACGTAGCGTAATTTTTCCATTTCACCTCAAAACGTTTGACAAGTAATTTCAATGTTTAGTACATTTAGATTTTGTTTCCATTTCATCCCCCCCCCCCCAGTATGGACATGGGTTTTGTGACATCACAAAAAACGACTTAAAAACAGGCTCTTTTTGCAGCTTAGATAACATATTTGGACTGTGTGGACGGGACAGCGAATATTTACACACAACTGTTCCAGATAAGTGATGATACAGACCCTTTAATATACTGAAGCTTCGCAATCACAAAATGTAGCGAATTCACAATACTAATATTTTGTCCATATCATACAGCCTTAATCTTCATCATGTCTAGTTCAGAAGTGAAATTCATCAGCCTCAAAGGTGAGGAAAATAGACAAAGGTTTGTTGACTCTCTTTAATAGCCAGGCTCAATTGTACCTTTTCTCCACACTGTTGTGCAAATTGCGGCATAGAAGTTAAGCTTCAAGGCAGGCCTGTTCTCAACCTACAAGTGCAGCATGTTTCTCAACTTCAGTTTAAACTGGATTTGTACGCAGTGTAGTATTAACCCCATTAAAGCAGCTCATTAAATGGCCTCCACTGACCAGAAACGGCAAACAAGGTCAGTGGGACAGGACTAATACTATATTTCACATAAAAGGTGCTAGTAGGTCTAACATATGTACAAGACAGTACTACGTGAGTGTTTCTCATCTATTGCTTATCTTACATCAAACTATTTTTAGACCAGCAGGGGAAAACGGCTAGTTTTTAAACATCAAACTAGTAGTGGAGTTGAAAAAGGGGGTTGAGACTTCCTCCTAGTGCATTCCCTTTGCACCAAACCTCTCTGGAATAACAGCTGACCCCTGACCCCAGCATAAATCATTACAAATGTCTGTGGAATGTTGATGAGGGAGGAAGTGGCTTAACCCAACATGAGCCTGAAGTACAAACCAGGATATCTGGTTCTGCAAGCAGGGCAAGCCCAACCACAGCCACATAAAAAGAGAAGCGTCAAGTCAAAAAAAGTCAACAAAATCGTTGCATCTCTTGAAAGTAAACAATTAATCATTAATGTTTAGGGGACTTGCAGAGGACAATCCCCCCCGCCCCGGCCCAGCTAACACACACGCACACAGTGCAGGTCCAAGAAAAGGACAAGGTCGGCTGGTTATTTGCTTGAAAGCATATACATAAATAATAAATGCAACTGAACTGACGAGGCCCGGAGCACCCCTCCCACGGCCCTCATCCATCTCTCCCTCTCTTATTTCACACTCCTGTCTCGACATCGCTCCTCCAGGGACGACTTCATCCATTGAGCTCGTCCCCCGCTGGCTCCTCTGCTGCCAACTCTAAAGAGTAAATCCCACTATGCATATCATGTTGGAGCTCACTAATGACAAGAATAAGAGGAGGAACAAAGGAGAACGAGAACGATAAGAGAATAAGGAACACTGGACTTTAAATTTTTTTTACATTTCTCCACTTGACAGGACACCTAAGCAAGGCATACACCTTCTGCAGAGCAGCAGATTTAGTTTCACCAAATGGATCTCCAAAAACATACATACATGAAAAAATACAGGGCAAAAATCCATTAGCATCTCTACTGATGAATGTGGATGGCAAATGCTGCCTATAATCAGGCAGGCGGAAGAATCAGCATGGCATGTGCACTATGCGCCTCTATGTAAAGAACTTTTTCCACCATATGACTGCAACTGTTCCACATGCCTATATTCACAATGACCCCTGTGCAAGTGGAACACAAAAATAAGCCATTCCACATATTTTCGTATAGATTACAAAGCCAGACTGCGCCTGCCTCTCTCACTCATGACTCCTTATTTGATCTGCAGGCCAAATGCCTTCAATCCATAATTAGCTGGTGTTTAGTTGTGGAAAAAGCCAAGCTGGGTCACTTCTGCTCTGTTTTTTTTTTTTTTTAAATGATAAACAAAAGCTCTCAGTATCAAAACATAAGAATCTACACCAGTGAACAAGGATATACGTTCTATGTTGTCGTGTGTGTTTATTCCCCATTTAATTTCGTTCTGTGTGCGGGTTTACTGTTTACGAAACAAGACTCCCTCAGGTCATGGGACTACAAAATAAAGACTTTTATGGTGCGCAAAACACAGTGCGTCATATGCTGAACGTTAATCACACAAAGCCAAGCTTGAGAGATGTGACATAAGTATAAGGAATAAAAGTCAGTCAGGCTCACCAGTAAGGTACGCTTAAATGAAACACAGCCATTCTCATAGCGGCTACTCTATTCAAGCCAGCTGTGTGTGGACAGGTTTCCAAAACCCTCGCCTGCTGCCACAACAAATATGCCACCCCCCCTTTCCCCTTAAAGCACCCCCTCCCCCTGGGCTTACTCACACACCCCCTCTCTCACCAGGAGGGTGCCTATTCGGGGCTTTTTAGCTTTTTTTTGCTAACAATGCCACTCTTAGGACACCATCTTGAGGCTTCTCTGTTTAAAACTTCTACTAAGGCAAATCTGTTTTACAGGGGGGAAAAGTGTTAACAAGTGATTGCCAGAATAAAAAAGGCCCAAAAGATACTGAACTAGTCCTTGCACTGTAAGAGCAATCTTCTCACTTCAGCAAACAAATCAGACCATTTAAAGGAAAGGTGTGTATGTAAGAAAGTTTCAGATAGGAAATTATGTAAAATAAGTGGTTAATGAAGTTACCTTTTTACAGCTGCTGAGTAATGTGCAATTTTTTCCAAAAGCGCATCCAGTGTCTGAAAATCCAGCAAATCATTAGATTTAGAATGCATTTTGTAATCCATTTAAAAGCTCCAGTAACTAGAAAACGAAACTGAAATACAAAAAGGAAACAAAAAAATGGGGAAAAAAAAGAGTTTGTTTGGAATGCCCTAATCCAAATACATGAGACGAGCTAGCTTTTCAATCTCCAGTTCCGATGAATATGTCCCAAAATCCACTGTGCCAAATACATGTTAATCCACAGGAAGTCCACAATAATCCCGAGTGTCTTCGATCCTGAGAGAAGCCCTAAAAACAGAGCCTACAGCTCGGGTAGCCTCACCGAGAGAGAGAGAGAGAGAGAGAGAGAGGGAGGGAAGAGAGAGCGGCAGAAGAGGCCTGTGGCCGGCTAGCTGCGTTAGCTCCGCTCGCCGGTCTTCTCTCTACCCCCTCCCCCTCTCAGGAGCACAACGGCCCAGTTGCCACAGGCACTTTGCCCCATTGTGTCCCCAACCAAGTCCTTGTTCGCTCAACTACAACACCCGACGAAGAGAGAGAGGGGGAGAGGAGTAAGTCTTAGCCAAGGTTTCAGTTAGAATCCAGAAGAACCACTTTCTTTTTCTCTCTCTCTCCCTCCCTCACGTACACACGAAGCAGCGTGCTCTTACTCAACGATGAAAATGGCTCTGCCGCTTCCTCATTCAGAACAGACTCTGCCCACACACACCCCTCCCGCTGCTCTCTCTGGCGCGCGCGCACACACACACACACACACACACACACACACACACACACACACACACACAGGCTTGCTTGCTCGCTCAACCCCTCCCTTTCCTTCACCCATCAATAGCTTGAGGTCTCTCCACCCTCCCTTCCTGCCTGCCTCCTCTCTCTCTCTCCCCCCTTCCCATCCTAACACCACCCACCCAAACACACATGTGCGCGCACATACACACACTCTTTCAGCTCCCAACCCCCTTCCTTTCCCTACTATTTTGCCGTCCCCTCCCCCTCCCCAATTCCTTTCAGGCCGATCTTCGTCAGGCCACCCCCACCAAACCAAGGGCTCCCTTATCTACAGCCGCTCCCTCAGCTCCGCTTGCATTCAGGCCCATGTCTAGACTACAGCGGCACAAAAGGCAGCCACGGCGTTGCTTTTTTTTTCAGCAGGGAACAAGAGCTACACATGGAATAAAAAAAAATACATTCAGGATGCAGACAGACAGAGAGAGAGAGAGAGAGAGAGAGAGAGAGAGAATCTAGAAAGGGAGGTGACCAGTGGGAGGGTGAATTAGAGGACAAGGCACAAGGCAGTTCCTTATTTATGATGAAACCTCAGTAAATATTCATTGGACACCAATTTGCATGGCGCCCTGGGCTCAAAGAACATTACACAAAACAAACAGCGTCAGTGCGCCCACAGGAACAACCTCCAGGCTACACTGGACGTACATGGTGGTGTACCGAGGTTACAACACTACAGCCACAGAGGTAAACAAACAGTAAAAGGGCTGATGTTAACCAACGAGATCCCAGGGAGAGGGAACTCCGGACATTTTTGCTGTCTTCAGGTGCCTGTGACACATGGCAAGTGACGAAGTGAGAAATTTCAGTCATGTAGCCACAGATCATCACAGCCTGAATTACAGACTGATGTGTTTGGCTGTGCTGTGAGAGAGACTAACTTATTCTCCCAGAAGACAGCGCTCATCACCTCCCCCTTGTAATCAAGCTGCCATCTGTCTACACAAACACTTCGCACATCATCATGACACGGCTAATTCTCCCTCACTCTCACGGCGCGGTTCACTCAGGGTGTATGGGACCACCCGGTCACACAGCACCTCACCCAAATGCCTTTGGCAGAGCAGGACGGAAGGAGGGAGAGGGAGAGAGAGGAGAGAAAGGAGAGAGAGAGACCGAGGGAGAGAGAGGGATAGACGGAGGGTGGAAGAATGACCGCAGTGACCACCAAACTGCAGCGTGAGAGCCAAAGAACATGCTGGTGTAATTAGCCATTGGGGCGTGCGTGAGAATAAGAGCCACCAAACTGAACAAGTGGTACCCTGGGGGACTACAAATTTAATCGCACTAAACAGATAATCCTCTATACTGTAAGTGCCCGCATTTACTGGCAGGGTCATAACAAGCAGACCTCGAGTCAACTCGAGACAGGATTAAGAAATATTGCTGAGCAATAGCACTACCCAATAATCACATTATTCAAACTTGGAACTAGACCTAATTCTATCCAACACTGAGCCGATTTTATTTCTTTTGAAAGGGAAGGCAGCATACAATAAAGCCATCAATTTCTGTAAAGTCAACTACACTAAAAAACACTACAAAAGGAGATACTAAAACATAATGAGCAATTAACACCTACTCAGGCAATAAAAGGCGGGTGTCAGTTCCTCATTGTTTTTGGGTTTTTTTTTTGTTTTTGTTTTTTTAAGGAGTTACTGATAACTGTAGTGAATGGGGAATTATGGACATGCTGTTTTTTTTTGCCACTGCCAGATACAATCTAGAGGAACAGATGCCACATGTCTTTTGTATCTCTCATCTGGCCTGTGCTTGAAAATAAATGCCTTTGCCACATTCACTCTCGCATATATACATCTGCAATCAAATCCTAAAAAACCTATTATATTCAGCAACAGATACTAGAGCACCAGATGCTGTCTCCCCAAAAACCAATTTTCTTGTAGCTGGGTAACCCTGATTACATTACCACACCTGAACAAATGCCTGTGCTGGAGGGGAGGAGACCCCGACCTTTCACCTCCACCCTACATGACCTTTCAATACAGCTAAGGCTATCTCTAGTCTACATCAAAACACTCGCAGTTTTCTAACAAATATATAAAGACAAAAAAATCCACTTGCTTTATCCATGATTTGCTCAGGCACGTCTTGGGCCACGTCCTCGATGCTGAGGGTAACGGTGTTCTGAGACAAGTTGATAAGTGAGAAAACCCATGCCTGATTAGGGCACACAATCTCAACAGCCACAGTCAGACACTGGCTGAGTCCCAAACGCCGTACTACCACGCTAAAGAGGGTGTAAAAAATATAACCATTAGAAATGCATTCAGTAATACGTGGTAAGTATTATACAGTAATGTAGGTATTAGTGGTTTGGGCCGCTTGCGTTCATGAGGGCGGAAACAAAGCACATTGTTTCATTTCATAGGAACAATGAATATTATCCTGTTATAAAACAGCCAACAAGATGTTGCTTTTGAATTAATTTCTGTTGTCATGCCAATTCATTATTTTTCTTTACGACTGGCTTACTTGAAGCCACTGGCATAAAATACATGCACAACACATGAGCATTTAAAAAAAAAAAAAAAAAAAAATATCAAGTTCAATCCCTGGTGGTGCTGCAGCCATCCATGACTGGGATGTCAAGAGAGCGTCATCGCTATCTCTGAGTGTGTTGGATGCTTGGAGGAAGCACATGCTTGCCTTCACCCTCCCAATGTTTGCGGTATTGCGTGATAGTGGAAGTCCTAGCTAGTGTGTGGAAATCTGGAAAAATCCCCCTTAAAAAAAAAAAAAAAATCCAGATGCGATTATCACTCCTCTCGGTTGCTGGGTAAAAATTATATTGAAAAAATATTAAAAAGCAAGAGAGAGAAAGCTGCTAACTGCCCTGTAAAGCATTGTGAAGTCCTGCGCGCAGAGATCTGTGTCTCGGCCGTGTAGTCGAGGGGCAGGGTGGGGCATACACATATATATGTGTGTATGCTCTCGCTGATTTTTTTAGAACAAATTATTGGAACCGAACTAATTGTTCACGGAAATTGCAGATATCTTCCGCATTTTTTTAAAATCTTTTGTGACCTCCGGGCCTCATCCGCCTCGCCCCCTCGTCCTCGTGCTGGTTTTTTATGTTCGGGCACAGCGGTTAGCAAGGCAATCAGATGCACCTGAATGGAATGAGCCTCCACCGCTCAGCGCCGCCCCAAACATAATCAACCCGGCACGAGGATTAGGGGGAGTGGTGGACGAGGCCTGGACATCGCAGCTTTTTTCGTGGCAATATATAATTTGATGCATTTTATTATTCATGCAATTATTGAGAAAAATATAATTTACTAATTTTGCAACACAAATATTAACGTGAATTCAGCTACATTTCCATATAAAATGTAACTATTAATTTTTTGGTACTGTCCAGAGACCGCTGTACCTCGTTTTGTTCTTCTTAAAGCACTGAATTTATTACTGTAAATTAAATGAATTTATTACTGTATTTACCTGCTTATAATGCATATACAGTCTACGGTACAGTCTATACAGGGGTAACATCGGTATTTACATTCTAGCGCTGCGGGAAACAGCAGTTCAGGGTAAACTGTACAGTACGGATATGGGTTTACCTTTACATTATCTTTAAGGTTAACGTATTAAGCTGAATTAAAAATGACATTGAAGTGCTTTGGGAACATATTTGAGGGCATATTAAGGGTTCACACTTTTTACATCACAAATTCATGTTTTTTCACTATACGCGGGTGTAAAGGTAACCCGTATTCATGCTGTAGTTTACACTGAACTCCCGCAGTGCTAGAATGTAAATACCGATGCTACCCCTGTATAGACTGTGCTGTAATTCATGCACGGGCGTTTTCTTTGGTATAAGCAGTGTAAATACAGTAATAATTTAATTTACAGTAATAAAAATACAGGGCTTTAAGAAGAACAAAACGAAAAACACGAGAAGGTCCACGGGAGAAATTCTGGACTGAAGCGTCACAGGGCAGCAGCCAATCAGCAGCAAGGGGAAATAAATAGCGTTCTCGGATTGGCTACTTTCAAACCTCCCACCTTTGAATACAGCGGTATTTCACCATTTGTGTTCTCTGGACAGTACAAAAACATTTATAGTTACATTTTATATGGAAATGTAGCTGAATTTACATTGATATTTATGTTACAAAATTTGTAAATTAGATTTTTCTTAATAATTCAGAACTAAAATGAATGAAAATTTATATATTGCCACGAAAAAAGCTGTGACGTCCGGGTCTCGTCCGCCACGCCCCCTTGTCCTAGTGCAGGGTTTATGTTTGGGTGCGGATCTTAGAAATCCAGCACAAGGACGAGGGGGTGTGGCGGACGAGGCCCGGACGTCAAAAAAGCAAAAAAAAAACAAAACAAAAAAAGCGGTCTCCCCCTGCAGTGCTAGCATCACCTGTGTTAGCTAGTGGTGCCGTGTCAGATGGTCATGCATAACGCTAGTACTGTTATTGTACCTTAACACCGGTTTTGCAGACTGTGCAGGTCATCGTGCTGTGTGTGTGGTCTAGAGTGAAGTATCTCCATACATGTGATGTATGTATGTGTGTCAGTCACCTCTGTTGCCATGTCTTTCATCTTGTTGTGGTCTTCCCCTCCACGCGCCAACGTTACCGCCCTTTTTATGACTATAATAATTGTCAAGGAACGCGTGTCAGCGTAAGCCAATCAGAGGCAGAGACTGCATTGCTTACACAAGCGCATGCACAGAGTGAGGGGAAAAAAAACAAACAAACAAAAAAACACTTCTCTCAGGGGTCGTCAACTTGTGCCTCTGACCTACACGCATCGACAAGTCGGCTTTTCTGTTCATTCCCCTAATATATATTTATATTTTCATGCTGGGCAACGATTAATTTATCGCGATTAATTGTATCGTTTTCTGCGAATAATCACATTGTTATACGCAAAATTAAATAATTAATTCCAAAGCAGTGTATGGCGGACTTTTATTTTTAAAAGTACTGCTGTGATGATGGGTATGACTAAAAACTCCAGTACCCATAATCCTGTGACAGGGAGTAGCGCATTATGGGGAAAAAGCCGAGGCTAGTGGTGTGTGTGCTTGGGAACAAGAATGTGAGTTTTAAAGGAGCTTTTTAACAGCAGTGTTCCCTCTAACACTGTTACATAGCTGCAGTTCAAATATTTCTAAATCTCTAACTTAAACAGTAATGACATCAAATCAAATATAAAAACAAAGCTACATGCCACTGCAGGACATTCACGTTTTAACTAGTTTGTTATAGAAAAACAAGTTCCCATCAGAGTCCAGAGCATTAGAGCAGCTGCAAAAGGGAACCAACTCCATATTAAAGTATATGTATCTGAATGCAGTGTCATTAGTCACTGTTGGTGTAATAGTCAGGAGTCCCAATATATTTGTCCATATAATATGGACAAAAGTAATGGGACACACGATCCCACGCCTTAGCGCAGTTTTTTATTAATTACTCTTATTTTAAAAGTGTGTTTTTCTGTGCTCGACTGCTCCACCTCACTTTAACAGGCACACTCGCTACTGAACATATTGACTGTTTCTGTTGGTCCCTGATAAAGGAAAAATGTATCTGTTGATTTATAATGTTAAATTGCTGTTGCTTGGGAGGTGCCTGATACACTGTTCTGATCGTGGCTCTGGACCGTGGGCGCCGCTGTTCTGATGATTCATGCTACCCTGCCGAAAAATGCTCCCTTTAAGTTTATACTGTTCATACAGTTGATAGTCAGTTTATAACACTGATAATGATAAGAAATAGACAAATAATATACATAATCCAAGAATCACTATGGAGATTATAATGGTTATAAAGCTATAATGGTTCTGGCACCCATGCTCTGAACTCTGAGGATACTTTGTTTTTCTATAACTATATGAAAAGTGAATGCCCTGCAGTGGCAAATAGCTTTGGTTTTATATTTGATTACATTAATGTTTAAGTTGAGATTTACAGAAATATTTG
>JBBJLS010000140.1:2963216-2988749 GCA_037577275.1 Bryconaethiops microstoma | reverse complement strand
GTGTGTGTGTGTGTGTGTGTGTGTGTGTGTGTGTGTGTGTGTGTGTGTGTGTGTGTGTGTGTGTGTGTGTGTGGGTCGGTGGGTGAGTCCCTGCCTCGCGCCCGTATATCCTGGGATAAGCTCCAGGTACCTGCGACCTTGGTAAGGAATTAGCAGTTACAGAAAATAAATGAATGAATGATGGTTTACATTTGTGTGTGTATTCGTGGTTTGTGTGAACAAACCTGCACCCTGGAGTGACCTGCATCAACCCAGACAAAATCAAGTCACATGAACTATGCACCTCAAGAATCTCAAATTAAGACCGAATCCCAAATGACCTCCTATTCCCCAGTGTAGTCATGAAACTATGGACTCTACATTTGAGTAATACGTTGTATATCAAGTAGGGATCCCTGCACACTGACTGCCCGAATGATTTTTTGTTAGACAGATTATGCAGAAGGCCCCTTCTGTGACCTACGTATGAAGTAGAGAAACAATCGCGAAGCTATTGATCTGAGCGTTTTCATTAAGGTCACACAGGTAGGGATCAGACACTCATGAAATTGGCTCAGATATGAGATGGTTTCAGATCTCAGATTAGAAAAGATGAAATTTGTGTGTGACAGTCTCACATCTGGGTCACACTGAGGCAAAAATCTGCCACATCAATATAGTACACGTGAATGTAGCCTAATACTTTCTCTAATGGCAGTTTTAATGAACTAAAAATATTAGGCAATGTATTTTCTCTGTTAGAAAAGAGAATTGTTCATTACAACATAAATGCAATATAAAACATAATACAAAACAACATATACAAAAACAAAATATAACTACAGTTCGGTATAATATAAAACAAGGTAATTCTACTTCATTTTTGGCGATACTGATAAATGTTAGTCGAGATGTTGGTCTGGCCCTAGTGGGAATACGGTTTTTGCAGGTCAGTGAGTGTCTGTACCAGAGATGCTTTGTGAGCTTTGACATCTATCAGTTTGTTTACATGTGTCAAGCCATTTTTTAAAGAATCATCTCGCTTTTTGCTGTCTTTGGTTTGTGCTCATGCCATATTACTACAGACTCTAAATCCCACATAAATGTATTTGGAGTCCATCCACCACCGCTGTGGTTCTCAACTCATTCTGCCCCCTGTTACTACTTGCTACCTGGATACTTCTCTTATTCATGTGTTTTTTATATTATTTTATAAAATGATAATAAAAGATGATAGCCACCTCCACTGAAAACCTGAACGACTTCATATCATGTTTATGAGCACTGATTGAAGATAATAAAATGATAATGTTGACTGTGTCTGCGCCTACACTTTTTTACTGGTTGTTTTTTACAAAACGACTTGGAGTTTAGTAGGTCATAAAAACAAAAGGAAGTGTAAGCAGTACTTAAAGAAAAAGCTCAAAGTATAAAACTAAACCAAGCTGCTGGCAGTAAAGGAAGGACTTCTCACACAAGCAAGCCAGATATAAAATAAATACAGCAATGGAAAAAAATTAGAGACCGCATCATTTTTTTAAACGTTATTGCTTTTGTAATTTGTGGTGAGTAAAATGTGCATGTCACTGTTGTTTTATACACTATTGACCACACAAAAAATGCTTGGAGAAAATGTAAAAATAATACATATAAATAATTTACTATACCTTGGAAATGTTAAACTACACAACACTCTTACATTATTTTATAACTGCAATAATTAAAATAGTGATGTTAAGAGCAGAGTGTGTCCATGTGTGTCTCTGTTTCATCCATCAGAAACTGAATCAGGAGTGAAGCTGCTGGAATACAGCACATAGAAAAGCTGCTCTACAAACACTACTGAACTTACAACACATTTGGAGGCGTTTCTTATTTTTTACACAGCTCACACTGCAATAGTTCAGAAAAGAATAGGAACCTGTGCATTTCTATACACACACACTGTCACAAACTGTACAAACAGTGAACAGAAAAAGCTAGGAAAATGTTCTTTTTTCCATGGCTGTATAAAAAGGCCTCATAAACTTATATAGGCCTCATACACTTATGTAGGCTATATATGTTTTCTAGCATGCCTTATTCTATTGGCATTCCTTTAAGCCTGACTGAACTTATTTTATTATTGCAATTTTTGACTTTTCTCCTCATCATATAAATCAAACCTTGCTGTTCATTCCTGGAGTGTAGAGTATTTTGAAACTATTTTCCAAAAGATCCTGAACACTGTCAGTTTTGCTGAACTAGTTAAATATGATATTCTGCTGCAGTTTACTTTAATAATAACTTACAATCTGTTTACTTGTGGCTTGTACTTTTCTCATCAAAATATGGCAATATGATATGTTCTGTTGATCTTTTAAGTGAAAAGTACCTATCCTCAGATCCACAGTGAACAAATGTAAATGTGACACTTTTAACATATTAGGGATAAAATATCTTATATAACCCCTGCCCCCCACCCCCCCCACCCCATTATTTTAAATGTAGCAAATAAACAGTAACGGTGCAATTAAGTCCTAATGTTTGTTCAGCACCCTTAATTGGGTCCTGCAGGCCAGTGTTTTTGAGTTGGAGTTTTGAGGATATGTACTAATTTTCACAGTTAACAAAATGTGATTTAGCATCACAAAAATTATTTCACTTTTGAAAACATTTGAGTATTTGCATGACTAAATCTGTGTATTTGTGTCTTACATAATCAGCAGCTAAAGACATTTTTGAAGACGCAACAATACCCAATTTTCCAGTTGCAGAATCATCTGTTGTGTGCGTTTGGGTGGTTTATACTGATTCTATACACAATATTGAAGTTATTTATATTTCATGCAGGCCATCTATTGTTTGGTCAGTGATTGCATATCATTTCAAAGCCTGTGCACAATACACAGTAACAATTGTGTTATTCTACATAGGGGGAAATAGCGTGACAGTTCCATGTTTTCCTTGCTTATGTCTGTGCCTTTTATGACATACTGTAATTATCTTTATCAACACAGCAATCACAGGATGCTACAGGTAGTCTTGTGTTGCCTAAACATTTGTTACACAACAAATACGTGATTGGTACCATAAATGCAGCTTATTAGGGATATAATAGTATTGCTCGTGTGGATTTCCCACAAGAAAAAGCAGGATTTACCAACACGTTTCATGCAATGCAGGCGCCAAAATTCAAAGCGAAGAGCTTCATCATCTTTGACACTAATCTTTGATTAACGGAATGGACAAAATGACCCATATCTTACAGCCAAGACAGAAATGCTTAAATTGATGACATCAGCTACAGTAAATGAGCACCAATACCTTGTAAAATGTCTGCTTATGTCGAATGAACTTTTATGGCTGCCAATGGCAAGTGCCACTAGAGGCAATAAGCTGTTAAGTCATTTGGTTATCTTCTTCAGGTAGAGTGAGTGACAATGTTGGGCAACATTAAGGTCGCAGGTGTTTTATGGCCATATTGTCCATAAATTTTATAGTTTTGCAAGTAGATTAGGTTATTTGTCTCACTGAGTGCATGAGGTAAATCTTTCTGGAGATGTTTTTTGTTCTATCTTCACTCCTTTAACTGTTCTAGCCTAGAACCCAACATGAGATCCAGATGCCTTAACCCTCTAACAGGCCCTCATGTGAACTAACATTCATTAATATTGTCTTGTCATTGGTGATTTCATTCTGGTCAGTCAAATTTACAAAGATACACTCTTAAAAATAACAGGTTCTTTGTTTGATACTATAGAAGAACCATTTGTGGTTTCCTAAAGATGTGAAAAAATGTTTGGAAAGCTGTTTGTTAATGAGATGTACAGTACTGTGCAAAAGTCTTAGGCACCTATGAAAATTGTTGGAATTGTTTGAGGACAGGTTTGGTTTGAGATTTCTGCTCAGTGCCTCCAGTCATTGTGTGGATTAATAAAATTCCATAAGCAGCACCTAATTTAATCTAATGAAGTAAAACGAGCCAAACCTGGTATTTGATTGTAGCTTAAATGAATATTGGACTTCCATGAGGAAAGAGGTCTTGAAATGGTTTGGAGAGCACTTTGCCACACTTAAAACCACTCTTTACTGTAATAATGTTAAATGCAATTATTGTAATATTAATGTTTTAACACTAACTTAACACTACTGTCCAGTAGTAAACAGGGTTTAAGTATAATTTTCCCAGGTGCCTAAGACTTTGGCACAGTACTGTATTTAAAGAAAATCAGACTGGTGTTAATATCATCTGACACTCAAGGCTTCAGGATTGGTGTTGAAAAAGAAGAGGTGTCTCTAGGTTAAAAACATGTAGACTCACTCACATTTTTCCTTTTGCTGCAGTAACACTTTGTACAAGCATCAGGACGTGGCCGTGACCACCATGGTGATCTGGGGAGAAGAGGACAGAATTCTGGTGGAAGGGATGTCCGGTGGGACGCGACCGTACGTTAGAGGCCATGTTTCCGTCCACACGATCCCGTACTGCAGCCACTGGGTGCAGCAGGATCAGCCTGAGAAAGTCAACAAACTGCTGTGGGAGTTCCTTCTGGACAAAGATATCACAGCACACCACGCAGCACATGAGCACACAGAAACATCAGGGCCTTTAAACGGAGCCTCCAATAATCTGTGGCTCTAGCTTTGATCCATACTGGTTTAGGAGTTGCCCCTGCAGTCAGAAGGCTGTGGGTTCGAATCCCTGGACTGCCTGTGACACCACTGAGGTACCCTTGAGTGAAGTACCATCCCCACACACTGCTCCCCAGGTACCGTTGTCGGCAACCCTTTGCTTCGCTCAGGTGAATGGATTAACTGCAGAGGACTCAAGTAATTTAAAGTATAAAAAGAAAAAATACTTGTTCAATAATGTCACATGAGAACAGAGTCAATTATGGGTGTATCTTTATATCTGAGGAACTTTGGACTTTCGCGTGCTTGCGCCAGTGCTATGACACTCTGAGGCAGGAGGGAAAGGTCTCTGTATTCTAACACAGTTCTGAGGCGTGTAAACAACTGTCCTCACGAAAAGTTCAATTATGATTCTGTAGGAGTCGATTCAGTGAATCATGATTTGATTCAATTTAGTTTGTTTGGTTCAATTTGAAGTTTTTTGAAAATACACTGAGTACACAAATGTGTTTGAACAAATGTTTACACAGCAGTGGCATAAAGACAAAAAACCCAATACGTGAAAATTATTTTTCTTTCTATGTTTCAATTGAGATGTTTTGATGTTTTAGATGTTGACATTTTAATTTTAGCTTAATTGAACATGTAAACGTCGTTCCCCCTGCTCTGCAAGGAGTCATTTTTTTTCTCACGTTTGTCACATTTAATAATAGCATGTCACACTTTGAAATTGTGCAATTTAAAAAATCATGAACGTTGTTCAATGCTCATGCTTCCCCTTTTCACAGTTTCAGTCACAGAATTCCCAAACGTGTCTGTTTAGGGTAAAAGAGCATCTGATTAACAAAATAATGACTCATTATTGCCATGGTGTTTCCAAAAAGCCCCCATTCTGCACAGGATCACATGAAACACTTTTTATGTAACTTTGCACAGACAGTTTTATAGTCTGTAATGCTTGGTTCCCTATAGAAAAGGAACTGCGACTGGACTGATTGGGTTCAGACACACACACGCACACACACACACACACACACACACACACACATACACACACACACACACACATATATATATATATTTGCTATAACATGCCATTTGCTATAACAGGCAACCACACACTGCCGTCTGTAATAATCATTGTAATCAAAATTGCAACTAAACTCAACAGACTCCCGTTATTATTACAAGCCAATTGTAGTATCATGATGTAAACATCTGAAAACAGTGTGTAGTGTTTCCTTGCAACGCTTTTAAACCTCAGAAACCAATGCTGGGCTGAGAGTACAAACACTGTACTGCCTCTGTTTCATTACCTAGACATGTATTAAAAAGTGTAAAATTAGAATGCAGTATGATTGTACTCAGATTGTATCACTGTGCTATGAAAATGATAATTTACGAATGGTTATAATCTTGCAAAATTGTATTACATGTTAGTTTAGTAATATAGTAATAATATAGATTTGCCAACAACAATATAAACTATGTTTTCACAATGTGAGCCTATAAAAGGGCTGATGGTGGGACATAACTGCAGGAGTCCGTTTGTGTTTGCTGAGAATAAAGCAGAAAATAACGTTGAGGGTCGGGTCACTCAAAACAGTAATGCGATCATTCATCTGTGTGTGTTAAACTGCATTCTGGGAAACTTGACCACCCAAGTCTTCATGTGTCCCAGTAGAAAACTGAATAGTGAGACCGACTAGTGTTTGAGCGTGTGCCCTGCATTTGTATTATGTGTCGAAGTTGAGTATACCCAAACATCCACAGTTTAAACTTAAAACTGGACCATTTTTGACAATGGAGCTGATGGACAATATTGTCCTAAAGTGCTGTGAGAATTGCGATGAGGAGGAGCCACACACCAATGGACATTTTTTAAACGATGGACAGCAATGTGAGAGATGCTCCCCCGATGCAATGTGGTAAGCATTAAGAACTACAGAGGTCCGTAAGTGTTCGGCTGCATATAACCATTTGAAATTAACCAGTCAAGATGAGACAGAAGTATAGAACTTCGGCTTTAATTTAGGTTGGTTTAACAAAGGTATTGCATTAAGCTTTTCAGAAATTACAGCCATTTTTCAGAGAGTTCCTCCATTTTCAGAGGCTCAAAAGTAATTGGACATGTGACTTTCATGGCCAGGTGTGGCCTGTTTCCTTGTTACTCTGTAATATATTAACTCTTAAAATGCGGCCGATCCGTGCCAGAAGCGGAACAAATTGATGAATTGTTGTCATACAGCAAAACAATTCCTTATATGGAAGTTCCCCCAGTTTGTGTTGGTGCTCGAGGTGTCAGGCGTCATGCTGAACTTTATTTGATGTTCCTCTGTCATGCAGAACCAAAGTTATTGTATTTTTTAAAAAACATTTAATAATAATAATAATAATAATAATAATAATAATAATAATAACCACTACTGGGGTGCTACAAATCACATGCAAATGAACTTCGGGATAGTCTCCGCCCACTAGTGGGTGGGGAAACCCCGCAGAGGGAGGGGCTCTGGAGAGCGGCCGACCGACGGCACGCCGAGAGAAAGAGCAGCGAATGGTGAGTGTGTAGGAGAACAAACACCGGTTCTAGACTGATTTACACTGTTTATATTTGCTGAAATTGGATTTTATTAATATACTCTTAGTTCTAAGGGTTAAGTAGATAAAAGGTCTAGAGTTGATTCAAAGTGCTGAATTTACATTTAGTAGCTGTTCACTGAAACTCAGCATGAGGGCCAAAGAGATGTCAATGTAAATGAAGGCGGTCACCACAAGGCTGAAAAAGCAAACTAAACCTTTTAGAGGGAACTAAAACTTCAAGAGTGCTCAATTCAACATTCTTAAAAAGAAAGGAATGCATTTATGAGCTTAGCAACACCAAAAGGCCTGGAGGACCACAGAAGATGACCCCTTAACAACATCAAACCAGGTCAGGAGCACTCTTGAGGAGGGCAGCATATCACTGTCTAACTCTACAAACAAGAGTGTGTGATTGTAACTACAGAAGGTTTATCTCTAGATATAAACCACTGGTAACATGAAGCACCGGAAGGCCAGATTAGACTTAAGGCCAGAAAACATCTTAAAAAGTCCACATGGTTCTGGAATAAGGCTCTACGGCCTGATGAAACCAAGATCAGGTTGTACCAGCATGATGAGAAGTGAAAAATATTGAAAAAGAACTCATTTATGAATCACATCATCTGTCAAACATGGTGGAGGCAGTATTATGGCTTGGACATGTATGGTTGCCAGTGGAACTGGGTTACTAGTGTTTATTGATTATGTGACTGCTGACATAAGTAGCAGGGTGAATTCTGTAGTGTATTGGGTTATACTCTCTACTCAGATTCAGCCAAATGCTGCAAAACTTACTGTAGGTGATTTACAGGAAGTGGATAATATACTCAAAACATACTGCAAAATCAACCCAAGTGTTTCTCCAGGTAAAGAAATTTGATATTTTTACCTGATCTCAACCCAACAGTGCAGCTTTTTAGTTACTGAAGACAAAATTGAAGGCAGAAAGACCATCAAACCTGCATAAACAAAGGCCTGGCAAAGCCTCTCAAGGAAATAAACTTGGCATTTGGCAATGTCCATGTGTTCCAGACTTCAGACACTGACTGTAAACACTTTTTGTCCAAATATTAAAGCAAAACATATATATATTTTTAACTGTGTCAGATTACTTTAGGTCCTCTGAAAATGGAGGGGCTCTGTGAAAAACGGCTGTATTTTCTGAAATCTCAACGCCTAACCTTTGTTAAAGTCCTTAAATTAAAGCTGAAAGTCTGCACTTCCATCCCTTCTTGATTACTTAATTTCAAATCCATTGGGATGGTATATAGAAAGAAATGTATAAAAAATTGCATCAATATTCAGATACTTATGGACCTAACAGTAGTTTAGTTCATTTATGTCAGGATAAAGGCTCCTCTGAAGTAGCTCTTAGAGACTTAGTTTGGTACAACACACACTGTATGGACAAAAGTATTGGGACACACATCTTAATTATTGGATTCAGGTATTTAAATCATACTCATTGCCATAAGTGTATAAAATCAAGCACACTAAGACATTCTGGACAACGGCATGCCTCCAACTTTGTGAGCCCAGTTTGGGGAAGAACCTTTTCTATTACAGCATGACAGCATGACTGTGCCCCAGTGCTCTATAAAGAGATGGCTGGATGAGTTCGGTGTGGAAGAACTTGACTGACCCACACAGAGCCCTGATCTCAACTCCATCCAAGACCTTTGGGATAAACTGGAACGGAGATTGCGAGCTAGGTCTTCTCGTCCAACATCAGTGCCTGACCTCCCAAAAGTTCTACAGAATGAATGGGCACAAATTCCCACAGAAACTCCAACATCTCTTGGAAAGCCTTCAAAGAAAAGTGGAAGCTGTTATAGCTGCAAAGAGGGGACCTGCTCCATATTAAAGTCTCTGGATTTAAATGCACTGTCATTAAAGTCCCTGTTGGTGCGACTGTCAGGCGTCCCAATACTTTTGTCGATAGAGGCGTAGCAACACTCCATCACTACCTGTAAGTATGAGCGATGTAGTAAGTTCACATTTTATTGTACTAATCCCCTAAACCCATTGTACTGTGTTATGAAGTACATAGTACCCTTCGTAGTGTTACAGTGTAGAGTGTAATTGGGACATACCCATATTCTGACGCGTCCTTCATAAGACACGCGAATCGAGGACACATCCGGGTATTTGAGCTGTACTTGAAAATCAATTAAAAACACACATTACAAGTTAGACTGGTTTAATTAACCTCTTCTATTTGAAATCTATATTAAGGGCATAATGTATTATATTAACTTAAAAATACACCAACCAATGTGTAATGCATAGGAGAATCTGTTATTGTAGGTCTACGTGAAGAAAAAGTGGTTTTTGTATTGAAAACCCCCTGAAAAAGACCCCAGACTGAGTTTAGACAACAATCCCGGTCTAAAAGTCTGGTTAAAGGGGCTGAACCACAGTGTTTCAGTGTGTGTAGCCACAGCAGAGCAGTTCTGCGTAAAACACGCAATCCGGCTCTGACCAATCAGCTCTCGGCAGCACAGGCAGACAGGCACGAGCCCGGAGCTCAGAGCAATACGCGCGTCACGCGTGGACGAGCAGGACCTCAGTTCTCCGCGCAACTGGGGGCTCTTCTGCTGTCTGGACTCGAAACCCTCTCTGTGAGTGTTTAGGCTGTGTTTTTTTGAGGGGGGGGGCTGTTTTCTGTGCTGTTTGGGGAGGTTCTCTTTTTTTGCTTTGTCTCATCTTTAAAGAGTTTGAGTCGAGATCTTCTTCACCTCAGTGGAGGTCTTTTGAGGTGAGCTGGAAGTAGCTCCCCCAAACTGTCGTTGTGTAGAGACCCTTTGTTGGTCTTCTGTGTAGTTTGTAGTTTTTTTCCCCTTTTTTTCTTTAAAGCTGTTTCTGAGAAAGCACCTCTCTCAGGTGTGTCCAGGTGTTACCGGCCATCCAGAAAGGAACTAGAAAAACCAGCACGCTGCTGTATGCTGTCTGGGGTCAGTGCAGTCAGGGCCGAGGAGGAAAGAGGTGGCTCTGCACAGACTTGCTTTATCTCCAACTGTTCCTCTGAACTTGTACGTCAGTGTCAGGAACTGAACAGACGCGTGCAGCTCGTAATCATTTACTTTCAGGGCTGGGTTCTGGGCAGAGGTTGCAGAATGCCTTGCATGGCACTCTGGTGAGTCAGAACCATTACTTCACTGAGCTTTCATTAGTGCTGTTTTACATTTAGAGCTTCAGAATAAGCCTGTAAAGTCAAGACCGCTTATGTGTCCATTTCTGAGAAGCGCTTCGCCTCTTTCACTTTCCCTTCACTTCCTTTTCCTTACGCTTTCCTGGGATTTCACCTATCAAAGCGTCTGTTCTCAGGTGCAGGAGATAATTGCTGGGTGCTGATGTCTCCGCCAGGAAATAACAAAACTTGTCTTCTGATTCTCATTCACGCTTTCTTTTCTAGGACGCAGGCCAGACGGTCCCCGATGAACAGAACTTTTCTTTGCTGTTTGATGTGAAACCATCTCAGGTCTGACCACTTGTTTCCAAAGGAGGGTGGTTTACCAGCACAGGAAAGTTTGCTCTAACTGGTCACTTCTCGGTCCCTGAGAGATGCGAACAGTGTGTGCAGTGCTGTCGTTAGGCCTGGTGGTCTGAGGCTACAACCTGAAGTGTTTCTGGAAATAACCTCAAAAAAACTAGCCCGGATCTATCGCCCCTTTATCCCGGCCATCTCTACACCTCTCAACTAAATTTTTGCGACAGAAACATCATAGTCCCAATGAATCAAGACTCTGAGGACACCCCCTGGTGTGAAGAACTCAAGTGGAATGTCTCGTTTTTCTACTTTCACAGTAAGAAGAACATCAGTGCGCAATGGAAGACCATAGACTTCGTGGTGGTGGGGGTTGGGGTCCCAGTCTGCATCTTGATCATCCTCGCCAATATGATGGTCATGGCGGCCATCATCATAAACCGGCGTCTGCATTTCCCCATCTTCTACCTGCTGGGTAACATGGCGGCTGCCGACCTCTTCGCAGGCATCTCGTACCTCAACCTCATATTCCACACCGGCCCGTGGACCATCGGGCTGAGCCAGCGGCAGTGGTTTGTCCGTGGAGCCTTGATAGAGATGAGCTTGACCGCCTCCGTGGTCAACCTACTGGCCGTGGCTTTAGAGCGCCATCAGAGCATCTTCAGCATGCGGCTCCACAGCACCATGTCCAACCGGCGCGTGCTGCTGCTCATTGTGCTCATCTGGGCGGTGGCCATCGTAATGGGCCTGGTGCCCACCATGGGCTGGAACTGCGTGTGCCGGAGGGATCAGTGCTCCACTGTGGCTCCCCTCTATTCCCGAAGCTTCCTGGTCTTCTGGGCTTTGCTCAACCTCCTCACCTTCTCGGTCATGGTGGCCATCTATGCGCGCATTTTCATCTACGTTCGGCGGAGGAACCAGAACATGGCCAAACAGATGCTTCAGTCCGGGAGCAATGACCCAGTTGTAGATCTGATGAAGACGGTCTCCACAATTCTAGGTAAGGCCTTCTTTTTCTCTGCACTAGGGCTGCGCAGTGTTTTGGTTTTTAGGCTTTAGTGTAATATTGACCTTTGTAACATTGATCTCGTCAAAGGCTGCAGTATGCAAATAATTTCTGTAACACTCATTTAAGCCCCCATCCCAGGGCCTTGAGGCCTCTTGCTCTATATTTTCACACATTTATACGTTCACACAAAGGGCAGATTTGGGGGAGGACTGCATGGCATAGGTCACTGTTTGGCACAGGCCCCTCTGTTTACATTAGATTAGATTCATTTGGCAGACACTTATTCCATAAGCAACTTACAATTTGAGGAAACCTTCAAGTTTTAGCACCGTGGGAGAGCCAGATGAGAGTTCTAAGTGCTATCGCTTTACCATTTTAAATAGCTAATGGTTTAACAGTGAAACTATTTGATGTATTTTTCCCAATTAATTATGTGTTTCCTTCTTAACCACGGCTCATTTATGAAAAAATACCCACATTAGTTCCAATGTGATTCCATTAAAAATATGATATGTATAATGGTTAACACCACAGGCCTCATTTTTCAGCTTCCTGCCCAGACAAACACACCACACAAAACAGATAATGTGTATGTGGATAAGATACTGTAGATAAAAGCACTGTCAAATCCTGTAAATGTAGTCGTGCAAGTGTTAGGCTGATACGGACATCATCTGAATTCAAGTTTGTTT
Source organism: Bryconaethiops microstoma (assembly GCA_037577275.1). Classification (NCBI taxonomy): domain Eukaryota; kingdom Metazoa; phylum Chordata; class Actinopteri; order Characiformes; family Alestidae; genus Bryconaethiops; species Bryconaethiops microstoma. Next base: position 2,976,385 of record JBBJLS010000140.1, on the reverse strand, counting down.
AGCACTTTCACAGAAATGATTATTACAAAGCAGTTTTTGAGGTGTTGGATCGGTACTTAAAGGGTAGAAATATAAGGAGTGATTTAGTTTTTTAATGTTCATTATAAAGCTTAACAACAAAAGGAAGCTCTGAAGTACGGTGCGGGTAACAATGCGTCCCATTGGCTGGTATGCAGTCTTGTTTTCTTGTTTGCGTCCCTTTGGAATGATAATGGCATACTGACACTGTCTAGAAACAGATGTTCATGGACTTAAATGGCGGTTCCTAATGAAACAGAGTCACACGAATCTTTCAAACAAAATTCACAGTATGTGGCTGTGCTGTGTAAAAAACAGGATGTGGGAACCCCAGAGTGCTGCAGGAGTTTCTGTTCTTTGTTTGCACACTGCCTTTTTTATTTTCAGGTGCCTTTGTGATTTGCTGGACTCCAGGTTTGGTTATTCTTTTGCTGGATGGACTTCACTGCCCAGACTGCAAGGTTCTGGAATACGAGAAATACTGCCTGGTTCTGGCCGAGTGCAACTCCCTGGTCAACCCCATCATCTACTCACGCCGGGACAAGGACATGAGGGACACATTCAAGAGCATCCTGTGCTTCTTCTGCAGGCGAGCGAAGGTTCAGGAGAGTGACGCATCCAACGTCCAGAGTGGAACTCTGAACAGAGTGTGTCTGCTGTCGGAGAAAACCGCAGAAACCAACACCACTCTGGCGAGGGCTGAACTGTAAAGGCCTGCAGAATTCTAAGGATCCAGTTCTCTTTTAATCAAATGCAATCCCAGTTAATGGTAGGGAGGACTGTTCTGCAGATAACTCATTTATTTTTGTATACATTTCTTTTTGCCACGTGTTTCAAATTTCAAAGACGTGAGAACAGAGATGTATGATGCACTGGCTGGCTTGTGTAGAAGACAAACGAGGAAGTTTTCTGGTATCAGATGTTCACAGCATTCAGCGTATCCTGGCCGCACATTTTTATCACAGACTGTCTAACAGAGGCAGTAGAGGACGAGACAAACACTGGGTAACTTTTCCATCAGTCATGAGTCTTTTTTTTAATTATTATTTAAATAGGGCCTGGGGGGAGTTTCCACTCCAGTTTCCCCCCGAAGTTCAAAGACATGCGGTTCAGGTGGATCGGAAATGCTAAATTGCCCCCAGGTGTGAGCATGTGCATGAATGTCTGTCCGTATGTCTCTTCTGTGATCGACTGGTGACCTGTTCAGGGCGTTTTGTTTCTCACCCCCCCTCCCCGTAACCCCGGTTAAGAATGAGCAATCTGCATAATGGATAGATGAATGGATAAAAGGTACACACAAACAAATGGGGGATAACTGTCTAAATTAAGCATTTTTGTGACCCTTTTTTGTGTTTGTACAATATGTGTAAACTGTCAAACCGATGTTAATGACAAAATATAAGATTCACACGCCGTATACAAGGCTATTCGTGTTGCATGAAGGAGAATCAGTCTCATACACCGAATCAAAAGCACACTAGATTATTTTATTAGTTTTCTTTTTTCTAATAAGGAACACTACAATTCTCATATTTTTTTTTCTCTTACTAGAACAGTTCTAAAGTTGAGGTATAAAAGGAGTTCATAACAGACTAGCAAGTCTGAAAATGGCAAGGTTTATATACAAGAGAAATGGAGAGAAAAGGAGAGGTAGAGAAAGGGGGAGTGGTGAATACAGAAGGGAATAGATGGGAGGAAGAAGGATATACTACATTTTCAAGAACATAAGAAAACAAAACAAGAAAACATCTCCGTATCAACTGTCATTTGTTGTGCGGTGGGGTAGAATTAACCTTGGCTCCAGAAGTGGTTTTGCTGGTCTGCATGTGGACTTCAGAAGGTGTATCAGACCTAGACAGCTGACCTAGGATCAGTTTTTGTGAAAGAGAGCAGTACAAAGAGCATGGAAAACTGATCCTAGGTCAGTGTTCTAATGCATATGTCCGCCTCAACTATTGTTTTGCAACTATCTGACATTCACACGATTCTTGAGGAGCACACAGTCCCCATATTAAGCTTGCGACCTGTCCTTTGTAAGTACATTGTGATGTGTGAAGGTTAGCATGAGCCAAGAAATTAACCTTTCACAAGTTTGAAATGTGATAGAAATACTCATATTACTGTGAATCGATATGACAGTATTTTAAGCCACATACTATGATGTCAGCACTTCTGCAAAAGCGCAGAGATCAAAAAGAATTTTTGTCTGGCCTGGTAAAGAGAACGAGGGGTTTTAGTTCACAGACACCCAACCCCTCTGTTTTAGTCGGCCTCAATGCTAATGGGCCTGCTTTCCTGCTGTTTCACCTTTAAACCAAAACCAGCTAATCAAGGGTGTCTCAGGACAGTTAGGTACATCAGGTGTGGCGGATTAAGGTGTTAAAACTCCACAGGTAGCCGCCCAGGAGCAGGACAGAAGTTGGCCACTGGGAGGGTTCTCCCTCCCAGTCTTCAGCAACCACAAATGACCCATATTTTCCCAAACTAAAACATCTAAGCCAGGTCAGCAATGATTTACACTCAAGGACGCCCGATCTCGGTCCTGAAGAATTCGGATCTGACACCTGATTCCAGGCCTTTATCACCTTTATCACTCTGCTTGCTGTCACCAATCATCCGTCTAGTTTTGCTTTTCTAACTTAGAAGTGTAATCACCAAGGAAATTCTTACTGCACCAGCACAAACACCAACACGCAACAAAACCCAAGTAACACGCTAAAGACCCCGATTCAAAGTCAAATAAACCTCAAAATGAACATTACAAATATTACTCTAACTCCTCAAGCAGAGTAAAGGCAAAACAAACCAGGCATTAAAAAAAGAAACAACGTGTAAGTATATAAAAAGAGAAATACACTGAAACATTCCACAATCTGTACAATGACATCCATAGATGACCGGTACAAAAAGGAGGAAGAAAGAAAAAAAAAAAGAAAAAAAAGAGCAAAAACAAACAAAACATAATTTGGTGTAGTAATAGCATTAGTTATAAGACAGCCATATGAAATATTTTAACTAACATTAATCTATACATGACACTATGATCTGGGTAATTCCTTGAAAAGGTCCTCAAGAGTTTGTTCTTTCATTCATACAAACGAAACCCCTTTTTTACGTTTGAGTGGTAAGTCCTTTTTGTAACAATTTTCCATTTCATGTATCAAAAAACAGCATGGTGCTACCCCGGTTCGACTGTATTAAAAAGAAAGCGAGAGGCATAGACACACGTTAAAAACAAAACGACCCAGCACACCGGATCCCCTGTGTCAGAAAAACGATACTGGAGATTGGTCTGTTATTCCTCAGTGTTGGCTGCAGTCCACCCATTTGAAATTCAGAGCATATCTGATGCTAGTTTTTGGTTAAACTTCAAAGGAGAAAAGCCCTTGTTGCTTGGCCATGTTAACGATATTAAAAAAAATTGTTCTGAAGAGTTTCTGCGTTATGAAGCATAAAATGGTAACCAACAGAAAGAACAGCATGTGCTTTTATGGCATGCTATTATTATGTAATGGGTGCTTTCAACTGCACATGTGATACAATCAGTTATAAAGTGAGTCTGACAAGACAAAAAAAAACAAAAAAAACAAGAAAAACCCAAAGAACCTGTGCACACTCACGCGCACACACACACACGTACCACGGGAGGCCATCAGACGACACATACAGAAGCACAAAATCAAAACGGTTCCCTACAATATCCGCTTCCTCCCAAACTGTAACGAGCACAATTTACATCTACATTTATGAGACACTCTCATAAGCATCTAGTATTTAACATTTTTGGTTTGGAAGAGTACAGGTAAAGACTGCAGTCTGCGAGCACTGGATCTTTTTCAGCGTGCGGCCGCATCTGGGTGCTGATGCAACGCTGTAGGGAAGCACACTGTATTACAAAAAGCTCCATGGTTGCAGTGTCCTGGAGGGGCAGTACATGTACGTGATGGATGGTAAGGTTATTTATTATTTATTTGTCCTTTTTTTTTGGTCTGTCATTATTTCCTCTCCTTTCTGTAGCATTCCTTTGAGTAAAAAATAATGAGGGGGGGGTGGGGGAGGGGGGAGAAGGGCCTCAAACTGACAAGCTACGCAACTGGAAAATCTAAAACAGCTTTGAAGCCTACATGCATGGAAGACTGTTTTGTTTTTGTTTTTTTAAAAATCACTAGCAACTTCCGGGCCAATTCTAAACCACTGCTCCGTATGCTGTCCACTCCCTTTCTAACCAACTGAAAAACTCTTAACGGAGTCTATAGTGATGTCTTATTTGGTGGCTGGTGCATTATTTGTGGGAAAGTATTACAAAAAAAAAACTAAACTACTTCAGAAAAATTAAAACACAAAGAAATGAAGAACTAAAGAAAACCTCTACATCTCTTAAAAGACACAGCAGGCTCCTGGAGCAAAACGTAGCCCCTAGCTGCATGGTTTAAATTTCTGTTGCCCTCTGCTCCTGTATGGACTTGCCCACAATTTCCCTCCATCTGTCTGGAAGTGAAGCATGACTCATCACCCATTCTGGATTCACCCCTTCTTCTCTGTTTCCACCCTCATTCTTTTCAAAGCTCATGAATATTTGTGCTTAGTTCTTTCAACAGTGGAATGCAACGGAGTGTGTTTTAGTGTAAATATGTATGAATCGTATATCAAAACTAGTTACCTTGTTGAGGCAGCTATAAAGTACACAATGGAAATCACCAACAAAAGCAACCTCTAAACAGGGACTGAAAGGATTTTGCGTGATTTGTTAGTGTTTCGGTTGTTTGAGGTTGTTTCTCGACAAACAAGGAGATTTGACTGCTGACAGCGCTTTGGTTTCAGCAGGGAGGGAGGAGCTCCTGTGTGGCCTTCACTGGCTGAATGAATGGGTCAGTAAACACGTGTGTGTGTCGTTTGTGGTCTGTCAAGGCCCACAGTGCAGCTGACCTACAAAGTGGAACTCGGGAACAAAGCAAAGCTCAAGGGAGAAGCAGGGCTGCGGTGGTGGAAGAGTTCAGATCACGTTTTTGTGTTTATGGTGGAGGTGGGGGAGGGTCCATGTCTCAGGTGGAGGTGTCTGAGTGGACGCTGCTGGGATGTCCAGGTGGAGGGGTGATGGAGGAGGGGTTGGGGTTGTCCTGCCAGCTGCTGTTGGCCTGCCGACAGAAAGAAAATACAGAGAAATTTACAAACACAGATATTAAATCACTGCATAGTAGTGAATTGCCGTTTGGACAAAAAAACTCAGATTGAATTGCGACATACAACAGTTTCATACTGAAGTCTTATTTGACATCAATACTGCGAAGACCAATATGCTGTAATGATTAACTGGGCTGTATGTCATATGCTGTAAGTCATACTGGACAGGGAAGTCTAATGTTCTAACCTAATTCTTGAAACTCTGTGTTTGTGTGTTCATGTATGCACCACTACTCACATCTAGGTGGTGTGGGGTGTAAAGGGCACTTCCTGACAGCTCCTCATAGCCGCCCGTCAGGTGTGTAGCACGGTGCAGGGTATCCACCTGTTACAAACACACACACAGGTCAATACATGATGATCCTCTCGGCCAGCATCCACACAGCCCAACTTCAGTTTGACACACAGAAGGCGCTTAAATTCCACCCCTGTCTTAATTGCAATGTGATTGTTATGCTGAAGTACAGCTGGAATAGCAACCTCATAGACTATAATTAGCCATCATGCAACTCTTGTGTTTATGATACCTCTACCTTCTAAACACATTTTGAACAAAAGATTTCTCAAAAGGATCTGAAGCTTGGGTGTAGAGCAATCAGAAGCCTTTCGACACTCCAAGACCGATCTCAAATGTTTTATCGACGATTCCAACCATTTTCTTGAAGAGCAAAGTCACACGTCAGACATGGACTACCACAACTGTGACAATCTCAACTCAGCTGACTCCCTATCCTTGTTAGTTCTAAGTGGCCCAGAGCTACAGTGGCCAGGCACGAGTATGATGGTCTCTCTCTATGTTCAGTTCCAGCTGTCCTCATTCCCAGACTGCTGGAACTACAAAAGTAAATCAAGATTTTAATAGAAGAGTCTTTTGGATCACAAGGCCCACAGAACATAGATAAAGAGTAAAGTAAGAACATGGGGTGCAACAGACCACCTAATAGGGTGAAGGTAAGACGAGATGGTAGAAGGGTCTTTGGGTGAGGACTCATTGAGGACTGAGACACGCTGGGCTGGGTGCTCAGGAACGGGAACTACTGCTAGAGACCTAACAGTGGACGTGTGTTGCCGCCACAGAAGGACGGACTTGGGATGGGTGGGAAGACGAGGACCATGACTCTACACATTTTGTTGTTTTACTTGCTCTAACACCCCTGATCCAACTAAATCTTTATCAAGTCATCAAGCTCATCGGAGGCATAGAGATACTGTAACTAAGTGAGTACGTCTTTTTTCTCTCTTAAATATGTAATTTAGTGAAAGTGTAAATACATTCAGTAACACTTTAGTAAAGTGCAAGTCTCTACTTAAGTCGTTATGTAGATAACGGATTAAAGGACTTTCTACTACTGAAGCTCACAAGTCGCTAAGCTGAAGTGGGCAAGTTAGAGCAGGGAAAACAATAAAATATGTGGGAATGGTTATTTCAGGTGAAGGGATTGGAACCACTGAGCTAACGTAAAGAAGCACTGGGATAGGAGGGGCATTGAGGAAGGCCTCGGGGGTGTCCTCAGTGCCTACCTGCTGCTGCAGAGAGGAGGCGATGTTGAGGCCCTCCCCGTTGAGCGAACGCAGCCCAAGGTAACCGTCTCCTGTGCGAGACAGACCATAGGACCCTGAAGACCCTGCGAGCAATACACGCAGTTTTGCTAGGGTCAGGTATGGAAAGGGTTTACAGTCATGACTATACGGAAATACTATCCACCCCATGCGCGGAGCATGAAAATCAGGTCAGGTCACATTCCGAGGCTGCAGTGACATCTTGCTCAAGCTCATTTACAGGAAAAAAAAAAGAGGTCACAGATGAAACAAACAGGAAGAAACTGTTGTCATCAGGCCACAGCGAACGCAATCATTGCAGTCTAACATTACCTTTCTTTTACACCCAAGTCCACTTAACTTGTCTCTACTTGTCGCTTTCCGCAAAGTTAAATCTTGAAACATACCAGTCAAGGTAAGGCATTAATGACAAACCAGGCAAGTCATGACTAAGGTATATAAAATAACATGAAATCACCTACCTTTTACCCTCTGCCTCCTGAGCAAATAGAGGTTATTTATACTAGAAGTATTCATGTATGCAATGCAATGGAAGGGAAGGGGAATTTAGTGTGAGATAAATGTTAAACAAGCTTAAGAAGATGGCTCAAGGTGACAAAGACAAAAGCTAATAGCATGACCCTGAACAGATATCCTGAAATTAGCAAGAAATATCGAAGTCAGACAAAACCACTACATAATTATAATAACAAAAGGATCAATATGCCCTTCTGTATGGATGTCATTCTGTAGCTAATTCAAACTTAGGGTCTAAGAGAATGTGAATGAGACCACCAAACATAGACTTAAAGAACCACCACTAAACACGTGTATCTTACTTGCCTTTCATACAAAATACAGCAGAGTAACTGCAATGGAGCGACAAATTTGCATGGTTAAGGGCTGAACTTAGCCTGTAAAGCCTGGTGGCGCATCAAAGACCTCAGTGGTGATGGCCATGAACAGAAAACAAAAACAAGAGGACTCAGGACTAGTGAAAAGACAAACACAGAGACACAAAGAACCTTGAAAAGGAAAGCAAACTGCAATAGCTGTGTGTGTATATTTGGGTGTTTGCATGAGACAGAGGGAAAAAAATTGTGGTGTACACTCAAGGCCAGTAAAGGCATTGAGGTAATTGTGCTGGCATGTTTACTTCTCTGGCTGGTTTAAGCAAGTTGGTGTGTGTCTGTGTGTGTGTGTGTGTGTGTGTGTGTGTGTGTGTGTGTGTGTGTGCGCGTGTGCGTGTGTGTGTGTGCTTATTTGTGTACTACAGAATAATAGGCAGGTGGTGCAGACATTACCTGAGTTGGGTGTCGCCGGGGAGTTTGCCTGGCTAGCCTGTGCAGACACATTTGCAGCATCCACCGCTGTTTTAACTGCGTACAGATTCGCTTCCTCTTGGAACTTACCAATGTTCTTCTTGTACCGAATTCTCTTGTTGCCGAACCAGTTTGAGACCTGAAATAAAATCAAAATGTCCTTTTCAATATTGTCCTGTTTTATCTACAACAGAATAGAAGCAACTTTAGACGAATTACCCTAATTTATACAACAGCATACAAGCTAAAGGAAGGAAATGGTGTGATCATGGAATGAGCATCATTCAAGGAAGACATATTATAAAATGGCACATTTCTTCAGTTTTCTCTTTGGGAGGAGTCAATGGAAAAGAACTGATGAGGGCCTCAGGTGAACGTTCTCACCTGAGAGACAGTGATCCCACACTTTTTGGCAAGCTCCTCCTTGGCTTCCTCGCTCGGGTACGGGTTGGAGAGGTGAGAGTAAAAGTACTCATTCAACACCTCTGTCGCTTGCTTATTGAAATTGCGTCTCTTACGTCTGCCAGGAAGAACAAATAACATTTAGACAGTAACACTGACTTCGAGATATTACACCAGAAAATTGAAAAGAAGTCAAACTGACAGCCCATGGAGAGAATTATAATCGAGTTTCATTAGAGGTACTACAGCAAACAAACATACTTGCTATGTTCTCAAAAAGATCAACACCACAATCAATTTTAACAATGAAAACTGAGAACTGCACTTTTATGGATGTTTCCCATAACATTATACCTACATATAAACCAAACCTTAGCATCAGAAACTAAACACAAATGACTCATTTAGTCCTTCCAGTAAAAGCTGTGGAGACAAAAGACACAGACTGCAGACATACACACACCTGGCATCGAGGAAGCGGGAGCGAAGGATCATTACTGCCTCACACGTGCTCTGTTTGAGCTGCATCTGAATGGAGCTGAACTTGCGGTGGATGATGGCCACCATGCGCTCGATCTCTTTGGGAGAGATGGGCCGCGTGCGTGACTGCTCTCGCAGCAGGTTCATCACATGGTTGGTGAATTCACTGCAAGCCTGGGACACCACACAGAGGAAGAAATACTCACTACAGAGAGTAGGGCTGCAGGCCATGATCAAAATATAACTAAATATATTCATGCTTATTGGCACGCATGACTAAACACTAGTTATTTCAATGTGAGTTCTTTCCATCTGAGACATTTGCACTGTTCTGAGGAAAATAAAAATCTTAAGAGCAGCATACTCAAAATGACACACAGGCAAAACAGACAGCCAATTACTGAAGCATTTAAAGCCTTTCAAGAGTTTATAGTGACTGAAATATGCTATTAGCGGACTGCAATTTCATATACTGAGCACCAAGAAAAGGAAGACACTGAGAACCTAATACTGTTAAAATAATACTGAACACTATAGTCTAACTTGAATCTAGGCAGAGTTTTATGCGCACATAAAAGCATTAAGTGAAACAGACTTAATATCAAAGCTAAATAACAAAAATCTCACAGGAATGTGTCTGGTACCTGTTCGTATTTCTCCAGCTCTGAGTGGTAGATCTGGCGGATCTGTGCGAGTTTGGCTCTGTAATCCGAGTGCTCGATGCTACCATCGTTGGGTGACCCTCCAGCTGCTGCTGCGGCTGCTGCAGCTGCAGCTGATCCACCGCCTTTCTCTGGACCAGAAACACCCTCAGCTAGCAACATGTTGTCCAGGCGCATGATCTGAGGGTCAGGGGGGTCCTCCTCCTGCACCCCTCTGATACTCAACACTATGAAACAAGAAGAAAAGATATCGGCTTTCGTAAGAGGGGGAGGAGCTCAAAGATCCTGGCTCACATTAATAACGAGGAATTACACCGCCCTACTTCCAATAACCAGGAAAGCGATGGCCACATGTTGCCACTAGGGCTGCAACTTCCTATTAGTCCTGCAACTGACTGAACTATTGACTATTACTTCCTTAATCAAATGGTACAACTATGCCTTCTTTGAATCTCTTTGCTGCAATTAATATTTAAAGTTGTCTATCCAAGACATTTGTTCTTTTACGATGCAATGAAACAGACAACTAAACAACTGATGGTCATATCCCCAATAAAACACAGATATTAAAATGTAGGGGGAAAAAATAAATAAATCAACATAGTGTAGCACTGTGGTATTTTTCAGCATAAAATTATACTGATGGAGCATTAATAATTATGTTAATATTTTATTATTTTTAACATTTTTTTATTTTGGTATATGTGTTTACACCGATAACACCGCATCTGAAATCCACAAGATCTTGCAAGCCCTGGTTCTTTATTTGCACTATAATGGAAATCGGAAAGTAAGTCAAGTCACCAGTACGGCTTCACAGCTGTCTATACACATAGGTCGAGGAATCACAGCGATGTTGTATTGTGGCCTAAATTTCATGACATTACCACAATGGCTCCTCTGTGGCAATTACCACAGAGGGGGAAAAAAACACCACCACTTACTAATGACCTGTTTGTGGCCAACAGCTGGATGCTTTAATCAAGGAAACAGTTCAGCATTTTGGCCAGCAGAGAGCAGCATGCTCCCTCTGTGGTAGTGGGCCAGTGTAAAACTAGTATGAGGCATGGCTCCAATAATAGGAGAGCATGTGCTGTCACTAGCAGCGTCAGCAGCCATAAGTACTGCTTTCAGGCCCGGCAGTCCAGCACTGTATTAACTCGGGAACCCTGTCACCCCACTGGCTCTGGCACATCTCTCATACTACTTACAGGCACCCCCCTCATATTTATGCACATGCTGGGCCGAAAAGCCACAGAGGAAGACACAGGGAGAGAGAAAAGAAGGTGTGTGTCATGGGACGATAAGGACAGGGAGGCCATTCTTTGTCCTTTGCAGCACAACAGCAGCTGAAGCCTCCACTGCAAGACATCGATACCATTCCAGAATGAACACCATGAATGGCAACTGCTGGTTCAGCCGGTTTCAAACGAGACCCAAAAAATAAGGAAAAAAATAAAATAAAATACAGGAAGGCAAAGCGAGAAAGAGCTTTGTACTAGTTATTTCTCAGTAAAGAGAGGTTTGCATATTGTTGCTGTCCAGCTATTTGTTTGAAAACATCAGCTGCTTTTTTAATTGCATGAACACGGTCAGGAATAAAGGAGGGGGAAAAGAAGAAAATATAATTTACATGACTGTACATTAAAATCAGAGTTTTTCTGCTTTTTCTGTTCCAGAGATATAAAGTTGTTACCACAGTAACAATAAAGCCTCCACTCCATTAAGCATGTTAGTTGGTGCTTTGTCGCTAATATGGATCTGATGACTGTTCCACCCAAACAGAAAAATAAAAGCTTTGCTTGGTGTTTTCTTTCAACGCCATATTTTTGATAACCAACCACACAAGTTGTTTCTTTCTCTGCCTCTTACCCCGGCCCCTGCTCTTTAAGTTCTAAACTTTTTCCCCCTCTGGCTAATACTCATTTCATTCTTGTTCCCTCTTGCCTCTTCTGGGTCCCTCCATTCAACCCCCCTCCACAACATTCCTTCTCTCCGTTGCTCCCCCTCTCACGGTTCAGGAATGCAGCGTACCCAGCCGACTGAACTAATGACCCTCTTTCGCCCATCCTTCTTTCTCTTTCTCCTTCTATTTTTCTCTTTACCTTTTTCCCCTCTTCTTGGCAAGCGAAGCTGCCCCCTCATTCCAATAAAAAAAAAGAAAAAAAGAAAAAAAACTTTTTCTTTTCGGAGGGTACATTAAATCAGATCAAGTGTCTGCGCACAGTTCCGTGGAGACAGTGGCTGTGTAGCGAAAAAGCGATTTGGACCAACAAGCAACAAGAAGACGGCAGGGGGAAAAAAAGAAAAGCAAAAAGAAAGAAAAAAGAAAAAAGAAAAAAAAAAAAACCCACCCCACACATATGGTTCAGTACACAAACACAGGTTCGGCCACCCAAACACGCTCCCAGACTAACCATTTCCTGAGTTGACTGGGCAGTAGGGACCAAAGGTTGAGGTTAGTCAGAGGAGAGGCACTATTTTACCAGCATAAGAATCAAGTCAAAAGTGCGCACCCACTCCTCCCCCCACCACCCAACCTTCTAACCTATCCCTCTCCAATAACAAAAAGCCTCCAGCTGTAGCCCTAAAGCTTACTGCCCCGTGTTTACCCTAATTATCCCAATTAAGCTGTGATTGCTAATAATCACACCAATACCTTGGACCATTCAGAGCCAGGGGTTATGGACCTCGTGTTAAAAGCACTTTTCTGTCATTCAGATTCAGCACACCGTATGGTGCAAAGATGATTCCGAAACCCACAATTAGCCACTAATTAAATGGCAAATGGCAAAAGACAAATGGTGGAATATGTATCTCTCTCAGCGGGCTTCCCTTCTGCGCAGAGGCTCTGAGGCTCAGCCCGTGAGTTCACGGTGTGTGAATGTTTGTGTTATTTAAGAGGATTAATAAAACCAGCCTGTAAATCTTTCAATTAGCACACTTCATTAATATAAACACACCCCCATGCTAATGAGATAATGCACGTTTTAATGCGCTACATCTGTCCAAGTTGCTCTAATATCCCTCCATTAAATTCATGAACCTCCAACGTAATAATAAACAAATCCCGTCCAATGGCACCTCTTACGCGTCTCCGCGTTTTCAATGCTGTGGGCTGTTTAACAGCTAAAACCCTAAATAAAGAGTGCCGAGAAATCTCTCCTATACACCTCACAGGCTCTGTAAAATGTGTGGAGTTGGCGCACAGAGCTGGCAAGTCATCGTATGAAATATTCAGAGAAAGCAGCTGGGCTTGACTGCATACATAATCCCTCTCATTTTGGCCCAGACGATGGAGCGATGCTATTCAGGTACACTACAGGTGATGTGTTAAGTGCAGACGAAGGCATTGTGTTCACTGCTGCAAGCAGTATATTAATGGTGCCATTTTCAGTGCATTACTGGAGACACAGTCCATCACGGCTCCGCTCTCGGCTCCTGCTCAGCCCTTGTCTGTCTTTTTCTTCTGTACCGCTTAACGCTCTCACTCTCTCTCACTTGCGTCCCCCTTTTCACTCTGGCCTCTCTCCTGCTAAACACCCCCCCCCCCTGCTTCTCTCTT
>JBBJLS010000140.1:2939033-2953085 GCA_037577275.1 Bryconaethiops microstoma | reverse complement strand
TTCCGAAGTAACATAACCGCAATAAAGGCCAGTTTTATAAGTCAATGTTATGTTTCCTAAAGCTAAAAGTAGGTTTCAAGATAAATTTCAGGTATAAAGATGACAGTGGTTGTTAAGCAGATTCTGAACTAGGAGTCGCCAGATGGTTGTCAACAACAAGCCTGTTTTCACATTTTTGAGAACGACTTTCCAAAAAACATCACCACACCTGTAATACCATGCTATTGAGTTGTCAGAAGTGAAAACAGAAAATGGATTTGTGAGCACAAGCAAGTGCACACCAGGTTGTAGCGATATGTCTCTAAATGCATGGGTTCCTACATAATACAGTTATGTTTAACCAAGCAGTTTACTTTGGTAGCATATGTATATTAACACTGGATGACATTTAGTTTACTATGCTACAGTATTTCGACATTTGGAGTCACGTGAGGTAATGTTACTAAATGTTTTTAAACATTCAATGTACATCTACTACAATCGGAAATACCCTTATTATTGAACTCAACAAAATTATTTTTTTCTGACTGCACTACTATATACGACAGTACTTCAGCCTATATGGTACAATACTCCGATGTATATTATAATTGTACTTGGGGATGGGTGATATCATGATACTCATGGATAAGAAATGTTCTTCAGGATAAGAAATGTTCACAATACATAATATGTCAGAATAGCACTTTAGCCAATATACAACAGCACCCTGACCTTTATTTAACTACATGTCCCCTTTCTCCGTTCTTTAGAGAACGTATAAGAATTGCTGCATTTCACAACCACATATTCAGGCTTCTGTTTGGCCATAACAGACAAGCTACACAAAAGATTTTATGCCCTCTATATGGTCTGTGTGTCTCCTATAGGATCTTGTGCCTCGCTTTCAGTGCTGCGTCTCTCTCAGGCCCACTCTCAGCTGGCAGGCTAAATGTGAAAATCAAAGTGAATGACATTAGGTAAATAAGACAGCAGGTTGCCCTGGCAACAGGGACAACCCCCTCGTCCACCCCCCTTTCCTGCCGACCCCTTTCTTGCATCCAATTAGGGGGAAGCGAGGCTGGGTTATTGACAGATCGCTGTAAACTGGTGCCCGCTCAACATTTTTACACTGTAATTCCGCACGGACATGCTTCATAGAGGACTGAGGTTGACTCTTATAAGGTAAAATTGGAAAGAAAGAAAAAAAAACAGATCATAATAAACAGTGAATGTGCTTGACAGGCAAAAGCCATAACAGACATTAACAGTCATAGCTTGGACACCTCAAATATTCAAGTAGAATAATTGGTAGAAAATCTGCCACATTATAGCATATTACTTCTCAAACCAGTCTTCAGGGATGCCAATAAGGTCCACATTGTGCTCTGTGACACAAGGACAGAGCATATATGTGGAGCATGTGGGGGACCCTGGGGTGATGACTGGTAATACACCGGTAATGACTAGGAAATCATACTATAACCCTAAATTTTAAATGTTAGTCCTTAATTGCATCACGATGGCTGAGTGTCTTCCCTGGAAAGAGACAGCAAAGGATTTTCCATGCAGCTGAGCTAGGGACCACACTAGGGACCACATGCTGACTGGACTTGGATCATCAATGTGGTTGAAGACCAAGCTTGGGTGACGAGAGCATTTGATCAATGCAGAACGCGTGACTCGGCTCATGGACTGCGAACAGCTCGATATTTTCAGTACACCTATCTGACATGCTTGACATGATGTTGATTCTGAGTTCACTGTTATGACTCCATGATAGCGGACTCGGAACACCCAATAAACAGGAAAAACAAGAGAAGGCGGCCACATTAGGACATCTGGTGAACCTCCCTCCTCCCACACGATCATTCTCAATTCAAAGAGATCAGTTTTGTGGGGGAAAAAACTATGCGAGACAGAGTGGAGTGACACCTCCAGAAAACTCGCAGAAAAATCTAGTAGAGTTGAAAAGAGTGAATAACTTACCGGTTTTCTCTTTGATCTCACACAGCACACTGAAGAGAGCGGGCTTCATTCTGTGACAGTTCAGGGCATGTTTCCTGCAAGAAAGAGAAAGAGAGAGTGTGCACATCAGTACAAGTCTGTTTAGAGTTTGAATTCACTCCAGAACTATGCAAAAGGTTCACACCGTCATACAGGAATAAGGAATATAGTTCTTGCACATTGCAACATACTGTAACATCAGAGAATGTATTTTCTCAGTGTGCAAAGGTAAACTAAAAGCTCACACATAACTTAATTCAATGCAGCTGAAAACCTAGCAGTCAGTCTGCCTGTTTCTCATATGTGAATCCAAAGAAGATCAAAACGCCACATGACCTTATATATGACTTAGTTCAAAGCTTCAAACCAGTCACGATGTTCAAGCCATCACAAGACTTGAAAGCCGAACATTTTTATAACCTAGATATAAAGTGTGCTGTAGTATTCCTTCAGCCTCTCAACAGCTAAATGAGTTAAACGAAGCGTAGTCCTAATTTGTCTTCGGGGGAAAAGCTGTTTAAGCACCATCTCCCCTCCAGTGCTCTTCCCACCTCCTCTTTACACCCTGAGAGTGGACTGAGCAGAGAAAACAGAAAGCAACACATGCAAATCGTCATCTTTCTCCAGTCCAACATTACCGTGTGGCCTCCCGTAAGCAAAATTCATAACGGTCAGATTTATCAACGTCTCGGCTGAGTGAACTCCACTTACAATAGCAGCAAGTGAATCAGATGTTCCAGGATCAATGGTTTAACCCTTTGCAATATACAGTGATTGTTTGGTGAGGTTGGTACAGCTAAAAACTACACATTTGTTAAACAAACATCCTATAAAAGCGAAGCCTCATAATGCAATGTTTAACCCCTCACGATCATCGAAAAATAATGTAATATTTCTATCCATAGTCGGTTCTTCCCTAGACTGCACACAGAACAGCTTCCAGCCCCGAGTCTCATTAAAAGGCTTATGTGCAATAATTTCTAACAGTGATATATATATTATAACGTATGACTCATTCCCTCATTGCCTGGCTCAGTTACTGGATCAGCATCTTTTAGCAAATATGTGTTCATGTTAATGCCAGTCACTTGTGAGAGAGCCAGTTATCGTCAGGCTTAGTAACCATGGACATGGATTATAATTCACTCCGCAAAATAAGGACAGCTTTTCAGACAAGGCTTACACCAGGTCATAGACTAAAGGAATTTCAGGACTCCACTGACAGCTTAAATGCATTTAAAAACTTGACTGGCAGTCCGCATTGTCATGACATTATTTTCTGCAAAGGTTTTGATTTTACTGAATTCTCAATACAGGTCACAGACAAATATATAGGTTAATTAGCCTTATAACCTGCTCTATTTTGTGCCTCAAAATACTTCTTCCGGTCAATTTAGCAAAATACACTAAGTGAAGAAAATGACCATATCAAAAGCAATAAATTCTTTTCTAGCCCTCGTTTTCTAGTGCAAAAGCATGCATACAGTTAAATGACTTTTTTAAGATTAAGTTGTCAAAGGCTATGTGGACAAATTAACCTTCGACGAATAGCCTGCAATGCGGTATACACTGTAAAAATCCTGCATTTTCAACTGAATCTGAACATACTCATGTTCATAACAGCTACTATTAAATGTGGATTATTTCTACAATTGGAAAAGTAATAGACAAAAACATCAGCAGGCTAAAACATCACGTATGAAGTAAGGCGAAGAGGGGGAGGGAGACTAAATCGTGAAGCCTTAAACCAAGTGATTATTTATTCAGTCTTTGAAGGAACGAGACAAAACACATCTACAGATTAAAGTAGGTCAAATGGTTCTGGCAATCATGTATAACAACGTTAAAATGGAAAACCTACGACGACTGATCATGCACATTTGAAACAGCTCAAACTGTTGATAACAGTGGTGGGGAGAGGGGGTTGTGTGAGAGATTAAATACAATTAGGTGTATTTTAAGGATGGACATTCTTACTGATTTTAATAGTTAACTATCCATAACATTTAATGAACAGACATTTGGTGGATAACAGCTTTCTGCCTAATATTATAATAAAAATCAAAAACAGTAAACTGGTGCACCAGTAGGCCAGTAGCATGCAGCTGAAAATTTAATAGCTCACGGAGGTGTACATTGGAGTTTTTAAATATGGCAAAGAGAAATCTTTAGTTCTGTACCTTAATAAGCTGCTATGAATAAGCTAATGAGGTAACGCTACATGTGATGGCTCCATCTTTTAAAAACAGTGAATTTATTTATTCCTCCCCTGACACAAGTCATCCTTCTGTTGTTTAATGGCGGTTGGCAAACAGCTTTTACCGCCACCTTCTGGCAACGAACAAAGATGACAGGGGAAGCGGGGGAGGGAGCGAGTGATCTTCCAAGATTAGCCACAAAGTTACTAGTGATTTTGAAGTCATGTCAAGTAGGTTTGTCATTCAAATAGTATTCTTGCTTGAAATGCCCAACCCTAGCACTAATTTAAGGGCCTTGTGCGTCTATTATAATATACTCTCAATAGCAAACATAAGCTATGCTGTCTCACATCACAGCAACTGTGCTGCGGTAAAGTCAGGGTGAAATGAAGCAGCATATAATGTCCAAATGGAGATTTCAGTATTCAAATACTCACATATACCTATAACGGTAATGCAATCAAGTACCTACGCACATTCCTAGTGTATATCAGTTAACTTTCGCGCATGTAAGCAACATCAAAACCACGTCGGATGATACATACAAAAAATGAGCATATAAATGTCGGGCCTGACAACAAATGAGCACCGCTAAGAAAGTGTGTGTTTGAGTTTTCGTTCACTCACTGCAGGGACTGAATGAGTGGTTGCCATTGGCATGGAAGGTATGAGAGGGGGTGGGGGGTGCACATGCAGTCCCATACTGACCTGTGCTGGAAGTTGAGTGGCAGGGCACCCCCTGCTGTGCCCCCCCCAGCTCCCCCTCCCTCTGTGGGGTCACCTCTTCCGCCCCACTCGGCCGGTCCCTCCTCTTGCCAGCATCTGGACACAGGGCAACAAGGTGAAAGGTTGGGGGCACCCAGCACAGAGTGCACTGGCATCGCCTTCCACCGCACCAATAACACCCCAAACCAACCCACCATGCAATGGGCCCGCAAGGCTGTGGGTGAAACCCTGCGGTGAATGGAAAATAGTAGAACCGGGAGCATGTGGTCCGCAGGTAGATGCATGTCCCTGACATCAACTGGGCCTTTGTGTCTAACTTGCTTCAGAAACTGGGTACAATATGACTGGCTGACCAAAGTTTACAAAGTTTTCTGTCTTGCAAATATGCAATGCAAATGTTTTGACAGCTGACAAAACATGAGGGGCTGTTTGGATTTTTACTGCTTTTCCAATAAAACAACGCAAAATGAATGCAGAATAACTTTATTACCATATTATTACAGCTCTAACCTTTTTTAGATTTCAGGAGTTTTTCTTTACTGCGTCTATCTTGAACAAACCTATTTTTTTCTACTACTGTAAGAGGTAAGCAATAGGTAGAAACAAGTGATATAAAAATGTGTGCGTTAACGTTGTTTGCTCTTTGGTGTGCAGGACCAGTTACCATTTTAATGCGCCATTAATGTGCACTGGAAAACTACAGCTATGTGTGGCTTCCCGGACAAGCTTAGAAATGTTCACAGAATGTTTACAGAGTTGTTACTTTTAGGTAATTAACATGTTTTACATCGTTAATGTATTCAAGGCCGTGACGTGGTGGCCAACCAAATGTAAGCATTTTATAAACCAGATTGCTAAATACTTCTAACGTCTCTAACAGAACGGATATAGCGAAGAATTTTCCAGTGATTAGCTTTAGGAAGTGCTTTTTGTAAGGATAACAAAAGCTCATTCTGGCAAATCACTTAAAATGTGAACTGTGTGAATGTTTTTCTTTTTTTTACTATCTGCTCACACAGTTTTGACAAAATGTGGCCTATTTCAGGTTACGTCGTGAATAGGCGGTTTGTATATATTATTGGTAATATTAACTGCTTCATCCCTAGCTGGTTGTTCTCTAATAATGCCATAATAAAGCTCACATAATAACAGTGCATCCAGTAATTAACCAGTCACTGATGAGTGGCTGGCACAGACCGTGGTAACTTCTGGCACTTCAGCAGAACCAACATTTGCTCAACATTTTGATGGATTTGTTTCTCAGAAATCCACTAGTTAAAGGTCTACTCTCTCTCCCCCACTCACTACAGCACCATCCGTCTGATGGAGCAAAAAAATTCATGCAACTGGATTCACATCCGGCCTGCAAGGCAGCACTTAGCCCTGTCCATTTATCAAGTCCAAGTCGCCTTTCTTGCTGTTGCAAGGTCAGACAATATGCAACCAGTGAGGACATAAAAGATTCAAACTTTCAGCAGAGTACAATATAAAGCACCTCTAACAAAAAATGATCCATAAGACCCGTTACAATTATTACACATTCACATAATCACAATTATAGGAAACAATCACAGCTATTTTAACTGACTGCAATCGTTTTCTACGGTTGTTAGATTTCACATATTGTGCAGAAACAAGCGGAGTGTGAATTGAGTCAACTAGGTTCAGGCAAATGAATGTAAATAAAAGAAAAGCCTTCCACAGGTCTTACAAAAACAGGAAAAGCTATAATTAATGATGTGACCCATTTAGAGGGCAGCACAAGAATTTGGAAGCTACGTAACAAATTTTTGCTTATATTTTTACTCTCAGGAAAAACATAGATATGATTGTGTGAC
The DNA here is from genome assembly GCA_037577275.1 of Bryconaethiops microstoma. Lineage (NCBI taxonomy): Eukaryota > Metazoa > Chordata > Actinopteri > Characiformes > Alestidae > Bryconaethiops > Bryconaethiops microstoma. Next base: position 2,946,337 of record JBBJLS010000140.1, on the reverse strand, counting down.
TTTAGATATTTGCTCGAGTTTTTGTGTCTACCACTTCTTACTAGTAAAACGAAAGTTATCCATTAATTAAGTATATCTAAGATCTGCACTTTGAAAGCTGCATACAATGATCAAGAAAACTAAATGGTTAACCGCAATTAATTGTTAGTTAAAATGTCATGAACCTGACAGGCCCATGATCCATGACTCAGTTAAAAGCCCTTGCTGCAAGTAGCATATCACAGTTTGCACCTGATTACTCTCCTGCAGTGCTGTAATAACCAGAAAGCAAATTAAGTTTTGGGTGTATGACTTCACAGCCATGTTTACTTGTTGCAGTGAACACATGGCAATGATTTCAACCAGTATTTCTCTCTTTTGTTTCTGCTGGTGCTGAATCTAACCAGCGCTAAATCTCTCCTACTTCTACTCAAAGTGCTGGTTCTTAAAATGTATCGCACTGTATATATGTATTTATTTTAACAAACAATTAGAATAATAAATATGTGGCATTGCTTAAAAAATTGGCATTTTCACTTTTTATCCAATGTCCTGACCAGTATAGCCTATTGACATGACAGCAACTTAGTATCATTTGCCATCATTTTTAAATGGAACCAGTTGACAAATGTAAAAAACACAATACTGACTGCATTTGAATGCAGCATTTGAAAGTATAAGTATCTTTTAATTTCACATGTATATGCAGTCCTTGCACAAAGATTTTGGCTTACGGTGAAAAAGCACCGGCTGAAAGATATTCTTCTTTTGAAGCAGGGCTGCTCATTCCCATTCCTGGAAATCTACCACCCATTCCAACACACCTGGCTCTAATGTGCATTAAACTAATTATGTTAAACTAATTAGTTAGATGAGAGGGTAGATCTCCAGAAGCACAGCCAGGAATTGAGGAATAGGTTGACTGATATTTATTTTCCTAGAGTACATATCCCTAAATAAAGCTTTTTTTTGTTTACCAACAAGAGGAAGCTTGAAAAAACCAAATGTGGCCCATATAGTTCCTCATAAAAAACCGCAGATGCTTTGAGAAGAACCACAAACCAACTTCACTTCAAACAAGAGTGGCAGAAAGCATTTGCACAGATGATTTGGACTATAAGAGATCATTTGAGTGTTTAAAAGCATGAAAAGTGTCTGTGCTGCTTTGAATGGATGAGGGGAACAGCTGACTTTACTCAAAAAAGACTGCTCCCCCTAGAACCCTATTAAAAATACAGGTACCCAAAACTCCAGCACCTTTATAGTAGTGCTGGGTTATATATTATCAATACCACTGATTTTTAGTTTTAGCGCTGTTGGATAGAGAAAATAAAACCTTAACTAACTGCAAAGTGTAATTTGCTGGGGGCAGTTGAAAACATAACTAAATGTTTCTGGAAACCTGGCTTCTGTCTGTTGTACTACAGCAATATATAAGGTTCAATTTGGCATCATTTTAAGAGAAGCAGCACAATTCATTCAATCCAAAACCATTCAAAGTCAGTTTTTAATTATTCTTTTAGCACAACTGCAGTACTCAGAATGTCTGGGGACATAAACTTTGTTAATACAAATGTAAACACCTGACATAACATTGTGATATATTACAACAATGAACACAATCAATACCATCCAGCAACATTTCAAACAAAACTGGGGTCCATTCATCTTTAAAACACCACGATTAACTGGAGCAGGTGTGTGAACTCTTCCAAAAGGAAGGTCTAAAAGAGCAAAGTGACCTCTGACGGAGGCTAGAGACAAAGAATCCAAACCAGTAAATTCACAGTTTGTATTTTAGAGCATGGGACAGTGAACAAAACATGTTTTGTTAGCTTGGTATTACAAACTTGTTTCATATAGAAACACACGTGGTCCTTTCATGCAGCAAATGAAAGTACCACCACCAACAGGGCTCAGGGAGGAAGCCTCCCCTCAACTTGTACTGCCTGTTACAGCCAAACACCACTAGGCCAAAAAAAAAGTAAGTTCACAACCCGCCTTTTCATTTAAGTTGTTATTTCACTTCTGAGTCGAAACAAAGGTCATGCCAGCTGGATACGGACAATTGGGACTCTTTCCAATTTGATCTGTGTGGCGGTGGCATTTTAAATAAAACACTGCAGATATGCTGCACAGCGGCCTCTGAAACAGAGCCAATACCTCCGGAATATTTGAAAAGCTCAACTCGGAAACAACCAAATGAGCTACAGCTCCATGCTGGTCGACCGTTCTTACTAGATGTTTGGAGCTTGAGACTCTGGATCACGAAATACATTGAATTTAACATCTTACGAGGGCTGCAGTTCCAGTACTGTGTAAACGCAATCAGAAAAAAAGGCTGAGTTGCTTCTCTGCTTGCCTTGCGTCTTGACGTAAGAATACTTAAGGTAGGTAATACTTCCTTTGAGTTAAAATATGCCAAGTTAGAGTGGGCCAAATTAAATAGTGAGTATCTATGGAGAAACACGGTCATAAAAAGACAAATGTAGATAAAGTGGAATGAAATCAGAGCAAAGACAATGGAGATCTACAGGAGGCCATGGCCTGGTTAAAAAAAAACCCTTTAACTTGTAATCCACTCGTAGAAAGCAATATCCTAACGTTCATAAACTGCCCGTTACACCACCACCACCACCACCACCACACACGCACACACACCCGATCTCATTAATAGAAACTCGATTTGTGGACAGCTGCACTCGCGTACACATTATAGGAGAATTGATTGCACCCTGCACACAATGAAAAGGATGAACACCAGGGAGGGAGGGCTGGGGTGTGGAGGTGGGGGCGAAAGAAGTGAATTAATTAGGAGAACCAGGTGGTCAAGTGGTTTGGTGGAAAATCGCGAGGTAATGACACATCCCAAGGCAGGCCACAATACTTCTATCAAAAGGCATGGATGGTGGAGAAGAAAGGATTTTTTTTCCCTGGGCCGTTCAGACGCGAAGAGACTGCGAAGGAACATGCTCGAGGTCGATTTTAGACCACAGTCGATACGTGCATGCTAGGGTGATGGGAAAGAAAAAACACTGAAGAGCCTGGCTTTTTCTGAGGCCTGTACCTCAGCCACGAAGCAGCCCAACAAACCCTCGGTGGCGATGGCTTAATTAAGAGCTGCCTGATTAGCTATGCTAATGATGAGGGAGCAGATTAATCACATTCATTTATCTACTGGGGCTCACGGTTTTTGGTCGTGCTCCTCGCGACGAGCCCAATGCTCCAGCACGAAAATCTCATGCCTTTTTTCTAAGAATTAAAGCCCTTCTCCGACAGAGAATGGCTCTCATCCACTTTAAAACATCCACAGTGTGGACTGTTTTCAACTCTGGGTTTTGCTGGTTTCGCACCAAGTATCAGTTTAGTAAAAACTAGACAAACTACAAGCCTTCATATATATAGAGGCCGACCTCAGGTCTGCATGCAGCTGAAGTCTTTTGTAGTTGACAAAAGAAAGCACTCATTATAAAAAAAAAACTTGCAATAAGAAAAGCCCACTTAAATGCAAGACCTTAATATTTATGCACTGCTGTGAAACTATTATGCAAACACATAGTTTAAGGGGTTGGAGACAACTTTCTTCTCCAGTCGAATAGACATTCACTCGACACCAAAAAAGGCGTGTGAGCAGTTAGAAACTGATCTGAAAACAGCTAAAAAAAAAAACAGACTTCTGTAAACGCCAACAGGCGAGTGTGTGTGAGATCCGGATCCGCCAGCTCCTTACCGTGCCTGAGCCTCGTCCAGGCTCTCGTCCGTGATGGCCATGATCTGCTGGAGGATGTCTCCTATGTCCTGCTGGGGCTGGCCGAGAGCCTGCTGCTTCCTAGCCGAGTCTGGGTCGCCCACATCGGCCTGGGGCAGGGCGCCGAGTCCCCCCAGACCCAGCATGCGGGTCTGATCGTCCATGCTCTCCTCAAAGAAACCTCGCCGTTTTGGTGGGGTTTGGTGGAGGAGGGAAGGAAAAAGGCGAGCACCAAAAATATTACTACTAATAATAATTATTCGCAACGGAGTTTTAGCTGATCATGTACCGAGGCCCACGAAAAACCGAACGAGCGACGATCCTACGGAGGAGTGAAAGGCACATGCAGTTCCTCCTCGCTCGGAGAGAGAAAATATGTTAGGCAGTGTGTGGAAACTGCTGTGGAGGTAGGAGGACTGGAGGACCGGACTGACCACAAAAAAAGAAACTGGAGAGGAAAAAAATCAGCCACGAACACCAATCTGAAAAAAAAGAAAAGGAAAAAAACACGCACGAAAACAAACGCAGAAAAATATGAAAAAAAACAAAGCGACGAGAATTCAAAACACAATTAGCGTAAAGAAAGAGAACAATATTGTAAAAAAAGAACACAATGTTACACCAAGCTCAGGACACATCTCACAAAGTGCCTCCTTAAAAAAATAAACCAGCCCAAAGTCTTTATGGCAGATTAGCGGGAATTTTGAAAAGAAATAAACGGAGAATACTGAAGAGGGGAAAAAACAGTCCAGTCTGTTAACCCCGACAGACAGGGTGTAAAAGTCGAGGAGAATGGTGGAGCTGATGTTAAGCTAATGTAAAAAGAAAAGCTTTTGTACGAAAAAAAAAACCCGACTGACTTTCTATTAACGTGTCGTCGACAAAAAGGTAAAAACAAAGCTTTTGCCAGGTCGAGAGAGAAGACTAGGTCGCAGGAAAAAAGTGTCAGAGTTTTTATAGTCTACTTAAACACACAAATAAACGTCTTGGCGAGCTCTCTTTTCTCTTTTCCTTCTTCAGCAGCAGAGGCCAGCTAGCATTTCTAGCTTAGCCACAGCAGCTAGCCAGGAGAGAGAGAGAGACTGAGAGACAGGGAGAGAAACAGAGAGAGAGCACCGAATTCGCACCGAGGATTACACGGACACGGCTCAAACGATGCACTCGCTATTCGGTCTGAAAACGCTCGGCTCCATCCCGGCCGCTGGCTCCTGAATTCTGCCCGAGGCTCGGTTCTCCCCAGCCCGCTCCAGTCCGGTCTGCTCTCTCTCCGCCCGCTGTTTAAGCAGCACCGCTGGAGCAGACACACTAACCCTACGTCATCTCCCACCGGAGCGTGCAGTACCGACACCAGCCACAGAGTGTAGTGTATACATGTGGAATTACATGCATACATATATACGTTGAAATAAATATATAATATATATGTTATAAATATATTTATATATTTAATCAACGAATGTATTGGGACACACCTCTTGATTAATGAATTCAGGTGGCCCCTTACTTCCTCCAAGACATTTTGGACAATGCCATGCTTCCACCTTTTAGATCCAGTTTGGGGAAGTCCCTTTATATATGCGTATATATGTGTGTGTTTCTGGGCAACGATTATTATTATTTTATTTTTATTTTTTATTATTATTATTAATCGCGATTAATTGCATGTTTTTAAGCGATTAATCACATTGTTGTACGCAAAATTAAATAATGAATTCAAAAGTAGTGTATGGCGCACTTTTTAAAGTACTGCTATATGAACAAAAGTGCAAGAACATTTGGTATGCAAACACTTTAAACAAATAAAGAGATTTTTAACAGCAGTATTTCCTTTAATACGGTTACACAGTTACAGTTCAAATATCAATTTAAACAATGTAATTAAATCAAATATAAAAACAAAGCTATTTGCCACTGCAGGGCATTCACGTTTTATCTAGTTCCCCTCAGAGTCCAGAGCATATGGAGGGGGACCAACTCCATATTTAAGTCTATGTATCCGAATGCAGTGTCATTAAAGTCCCTGTTGGTGTAATGGTCAGACGTCCCGATACGTTTGTCCATATAGAATATGTAGTATGTTTGACCATGACGCAACACAAAGAACAAAAAACACCACAAGACTACACAAGTGCAGGCAGGACAGGACTAAAGAGAGAGTGCAAAAAAATATGTCAGCTATAGAACAGCTATTTACAGGACAAGACAAAATACAGGGCAGTCAACATGAGCACTAACAGCACTAGTGTGAGTGAATACAGTATTATACATATTATATTAAGCTTTTCATAATTGTTATTTGGTGCAGAAAAACTATTATGTGCCTGTCAAGTGTACTTATCTTTAGCATATTTAATAAATAAAAATTAAAGAAATGGGAACAGATGTACAGTGACAGGCTGCAAAGCCTTGATAAAGGAGTTCCAACCACTCAGCTTTCAGCACCACCAGTATACTGATCACCGCCTGATCATCTGGAATCATCTGCACCTGTTTCTTCATTGGTTCAGGACTTCAGTTAGATGGTTTTGTTAAGCTTGAATGACTCGTACGTAGGTCACTACAAACCCGTTGCAAGACCAGCTGTTTTGGAGATGCTCTGACCCAGGCATCCAGCAATCATAATTGAAGAGCAAATTTCCAAAACTCACTCAGTCCAAAAGCATTTTTTCACAGAAAATCGGATTTTACTTGTTTTAGAAAAAGCAATTTAGAAAGCAATTCTTACAGGAAATAATTGAAATTTTACAGTTACTTGTCATTTTTCAATGCCTGTTTCTAAAGTGCAATTCCTGCACATTTTAGTCTGGGCAAATTTGTTTAAAAAATATAATGAAAACCATTTTTAAGTAAATCAATATTCAATCTCACAAAATTATGTACAAGTTAAATACTTATATCCTACTACATGACACAGCATAGAGCCATCTCTGTTTGTGATCTACCGCCTGGGAGACCTGGGTAAGTAAGCACCACTGGCGACTGTGTTACCTAAAAAATCACAAAAAATGCAGTTTTGCAATTTGGCCCATTTTTTAATACATCAACTTCAAGAATTGTCTTAATGGTGTTTTAAGGTTGTGACTGATCAGTGTGTTTGTAGACATACGTATACGTATATACTTATATGTACATTTATATGTATATATTTATGTATGTTTGTATAAATATATATACACACATATATACGTACATACACGTGTATGCATCACTAAAATTGTTACATATATACTGATCAGTCACAACCTTAAAACATCATTAAGACATTTCTTGAAGTTGATGCACTAAAAATGGGCCAAATATACATATATTGCAGACATTTGGCTTCGCTGTTAATTTGAACCTACCTCCTTTTTTCAGCATCTCTCTCCTAATCAACTGCTCATAATTCAGGATTAGGGGATTAGGGAGGTGACATGAGAGCTATAATCTAGAGATCTGATGGAATGTGCACGACTCAGCAAAATATAGCAGATGAAAGTATACTATCTGCGGTGGTATTAATGGCATACACCTTTGGCAGCAATACTCAGAATATACACACACACACACACACACACACACACAAATTAACTAAAGA
>JBBJLS010000140.1:2924308-2938933 GCA_037577275.1 Bryconaethiops microstoma | reverse complement strand
CAATACTCAGAATATACACACACACACACACACACACACACACACACACACATATATATATATATATATATATATATATATATGCATGTAATTATATATATGTATGCATGTGTGTTTATGTGTGTGTGTGTGTGTGTGTGTACATAACTAAGACACATTTGTTATACACAACAGAACTGCACTGAATATCCAGTTTGGTCTGGGTCTTATCTCAGTCTTTTGAATAGAAATGCCTTTTGTAATGGGCCCAGACCAAACTGATTCCACTGCACATCCCGATAAACACATGGCAACACGTTTTTCAGCAGGGTAGGTTATATGCAACTCCGCCTAATAAAACTCTCCCAACCTTAATCTCACAAGCGCACAGACAGTGCAGATTAAAAGTAAGCGGAGCCACATTTTTTTTCTGCAAACGCGCACACTTCTGGGGCAGTTCATCACTCTGAGGAGAAGAACAGCCTCCTCAGACAAATGGCTGGAGAAGATGGCAGAGAAGACGACAAGTGCCGGGAACGCGGCACTCGAGGAGGGGACAGGGACGAAAACTGGCCAGAGTTTATGCTGACGCTTGGCACATCTCTCTCTTACAATCTGAGACTAATCAATCTGAGGTGGGAGTGAGGATGTACTCAGAGCGCGTGAACCATGACCCCCAACTCATTATCACTCTGCCGTCATCACACACCCAAGATGAGTTCAGGGTACGACTAACACCCAGTGTTTGCTTAATCCCTCACTATCTTACCCAAAAGGTCCAATACTTTAACATGACTTGATCTGGCTTACACTACCAGACAAACGTTTTTGCACATCACAGGTTTTTACCACTTATCCATTTACTTCAGTAATTATCTGTACTTCAATACAGATTTGTATTCTTGTTAAACACTGAAAAGTTTCCTTTATAAGGTTAAAGAATCTGTAACAGTACATCCTATTAACTGGTCGTGTGGGGTTGAGCCAAATTAGACTGTCCTTTAAATGCATTCGTTAACTGTTTCATCCCATTGGCTGTTCCTTAATAGCTTGTTAAATATCTAACACTGGCGATCCACATTATAATTATAATTATAATGGGTGGCTTTTAATAGGTCAGTAGTGATTAAGAAAAAATCAGATATTTTCTGGCTTATAAAGACTTAAATGGTAAACATACTGTAACTGTATTTGTTAGCAAAGAATACTGATTGTATTGTCAGTAAATATTAGGTGAGTAACTTGCAAATGTCAGCATATGTAAAAAAAAATTGACTAGTAGTTTATATCAGAAAAAAAAAACTGTTTCTATCTGCAGAATCTAGGGTGTCTTTAAAGGACTGCAGGGGTAAGATGGTGCCCCCACTATGTTCTCTCCCGATCAAATGATGGGGTCAAATCTAATCTCACTACTGCATTCCTGGAATTTACTGTTATGGAAAATTTTAGTGTCTCTGTCATTTTTTGCCGAGTTTTTGGGGATAATAGTGATTTTTGTTTTAGTATTAAGTAGCTGTTAAACATGTATGAGTAATACGACTGTGGAGAGTGGGGTATCGTGAGAGCGACACATTTTAGGTCAAAAGTGCCTTAGACATAGGCTCCAGGGCTCCAGAGTAACACTGCTGTCATATGACTGATGATCTGGAGGTCTCTGGAGATGCCACAGCCATACGTAACCAAATAAGAGAGAATATTGAGTGTATTGTTAGAATACAGTCAGTATGATGGAAGGTAGTGGGGAAGTCTGTTAGTGTTCTCCTCCAAGCGTGTTGAGTTCAGTGATTATGTGTTAGTGGCAGTTTGTGACTCGTACTGGTCTTCACTCCCTCAGCGCTGATAGTGTGTTAAGGGCGGAGACCTAGCAAGTAAGTGATAATGACCGTGAGTAAATTTGTTGCTGACCCTGCCCTGGCTGCATACTGGCTACCTAGCATTAGCATTAGCCAGCCACTTTCTTTAAATACTGCTGCTACTGATTATTGTTATCATGGATTCCATAATAATACAATTCAACGAATATACATGCTCATTATGCAGCTAATGCAAACACAAACATGATTTATTGAAGAAACTTGACATGTGCTGTAATTTTTTACATGTGTCTTCATTTCTTTAAAAAAAAAAAAAAGTGTTATAACTTGACTAGTAACATTTTTTTAAAAGCTAGAAGTGACTAGATGTGGAAGTAATAGCAAACTGTAGATGGCAAACTAATACAGGATTCATCAGAAGGGCTTCTTTTCCAGGTAGCGTGGAAAGATAGACTTATTAAGAAACCAAGTTGAGCAAGATGACACTTTGACAGTATTTTTGTGCTATAAAAAACAAAACTATAATAGTTTACCTATGTAGTGGGTGTTTTTAGGAGGTTGTTTCTTCCCTCAGTGTCCGCTATTGTACGTGACCGCTGTTATAAAGTAGGCACATTTCCGTCTATCTTATAAAAGCCCAGGTAAGCCCACTGACTATTACCAAGTGGTTTCTATTGTATGCGTGTTTTGAATGAATGGGGTTTGTCCCTTTCTAAGTCGAGGGGAGTGCACTGAAGATGTTCATGGTAATTGAACATAAGCTATGAATGTGTCAGATAATGAGATGGAAATCACTGAGCGTTCATTTAATTATTGGCTTTTCAAATATTGTGGAATTCACAAGGCACACTTCAATGATTTCTTTGTCATGCCTTCACACTGTGTAACACATGCACTGGTTTTGTTTTGCTATAGCACCCAAATGCCATCCACTGACCTGTCTATGCACTTAGGAAATTTCTGATCTCGCTGCAGGTTTGTGGGAACTGTTATTATGACTCATAATAATAATAATCAGTTAATACATATGGAACACATGGCTTTGACTTTGATCCTGCCATATGCCCTCAAAGTGAAGGCTACCTGTCTATGGGAGATTTTTTTTTAATCCTCCGCCTGAATAGGTGTCCTCTTTAGCTCTTTCTGAGGCAGATGCACTCGGCCCACGAGCGCCCAGCCTCATTTTCATCTAAATAAGAATCGATCTCTAGCTGTGTGCCCCCCCCACCCATTGCCTCAAATACAGGGACTTAACCCCACTTTTCTCTCCCACACCTCCCCACCACCTCTCACAATGCATATAAAGTGCTAATCAACTCAACACGAAGAGAAAAAAAACAAAACATTAACAGTCTGGAGGAGATCGGATGCCAAAGGTGCTCAGAGTTAATGCATTTGGAAATAAATGAGCTTTTTATGTTCAATGTGTGTGTGTGGGCAACATTTTTTTTTTTTTGTTTAGATCTCATTAAGTTATAACATATGTAAATAATGCCTGCATTTGAGCAGATCTGCCCTGAAGGCCTTCAAATTTGAAGTTTTTCCTGCTGCTGCTGTAACCCTGCAGTCTCAGGATTATTCAGTTCCACCCCTGTAATGCCCTCACAAAGCTTGTTGCACTTTTTCCTCTTCACTTCAAGAGATGGTTGTGTGCAATTCCAGAGAAGAAGCAAACATCTGGGCACTCACAGGGTTCCTCCTGATGAACAGAAGTGATGCAAAGAGAGTGGACAAGAGAGAGAGAGAGCGAGCATGAGAGATGTGAATGAAAAGTCGGAGTGTGAATCACTGGCACAATGTCAGTGCTTCGTTCTGCCTCAGTGGCCCGGCATTACTGAGAGGGGAAGAGAGAGGGGGTGGTGTGCTCGGAGTGGGGGAGGGGGAAAGGCCCAAAGAATGGTCATGAGATACAAATGGGTGGTGAGAACAGGGCAAGAATAGCACAGGCTTCATAAAACTGGGGGCAAAAAAGAGACCAGATTGCAGCTTGTTTTCTTCCACTACTGTGAACACACAAGGGGTTTCTTTTATGACTGTTTATTAATATCTTTAGGAAGCAGAAATAATCAAGATGTAACAAGAACAAAGACAAATCAGTTCATTTGATCACACATTTACAGACTTAAAGGGTCTTAGTCTTGTTCAGGTTCAGTCTAAGACCCTGAACAAAATGATGGCTCTCAACTGAAAAAAACGCCCAGTCTATAACAAGGCTGTCCGAGGAGCAGCAGAACTGAGCCGAAGTCAGATTAGTCACACTCAGCCTTTCAGACTGGGGTACATTAATAGGACATGTCCATATCTCCACCTTTCTCACATCTACAACCAGTCCTTTTTAAATCAAATCAAACTTCTGACTTCAAAAAGAAAGGCTGAATGATAAAATGGGTCAAACAGGTACAAGCAAGTAAATATCACTACAGTATGACTTTTTATAAATGAATTACTATACTGCCATCTAGTGTCCAGCAGTTGACTGAGTAGAATTTCCCATCTCACGGAAATTTGAAAAATGTAGGCAATGGGCTCTTTAATAATGCATCTGTCTCGATTATGAACTGCTTTTGCTTTGACCAATAGGCCGGCAGGTGCAAAGTATGGTTTCACAAAGACACTGTACACTATAAACAGATAAACAAACTCTTGCGTTCTCAGTATTAGCCTTACAACTATTTGACAAAAGACTACATGCTGGCTGGTTACATTATTTCAGAGAAGAAAGAGAACGGGGGTTTATTCGGACATGAAACAGATTCAAAAGTCTCTAGGACGATGTGGTTGACAGTGGCCTGTTCAGGAGCTTTCTTACTGGGGAGGACGAGAGATCCTGGAATCCTGCAGCATGATCTGTGGTAAAACAGGATACAGGCCTAAATTAATCAGTGTCAACAATGCTTTAAAACAGTCAAATGTTGTGCTGTGTAGACATACAGATGAAACCCCCCCCCCCAACAATTCCTTACTTAGTCTGGCACTTGTCTCCTTCACCAGTAACTCAGATTGCTCTTGGAATGAAAGGAGCTCCTTTATCATCATGCACTGGGAATCCATCTTTGGACAAAAACACATGACAGGAGAAGATTCATTTAAACACAATTCAGATGTTTTTGTGCAACACAGAGCTGTAGCATTTTATTCAGTGAGGTATACTGTTGGTCTCAGGAACACTACCAATTATACTAATCCTTTTCATTACAGACACAATAATAATGTACAGTGTAGACTTAAATGTTAGTAAGAGGACACCAAAAAGCTTTTTCCTTTTTCTTTTCGAGATAAATAATTTGACAAAGTAATATGCCTTTCACTTTTTAGTTGTTGTTACTACATTATCCCTCTTCATGAGACCCTTTTATCCATACTCAAGAGTTCTGGAAAGTAATTGTATTACGTATATAAACAATTAATTTAGAATTTTGTCCTCCTTGCTATACATTCTTAGTCATTGTAGAAACAACTCAACTTACTTTTCATTAAAATAACATTTATCTTTTTTCCTTGCTTTCACCAATTGAAGATACACAGGAGTAGCATATGAGAATAATTTTATACGTTTATCTCTAACCAAACTGATTTTATATTAGAACTAACTTTAGAACAGTAGTCAACAATATGTGTAAAACATGAACTGTGACGAGTGGCGCATGTAAAAGCAAAACACGTCTTGGCTCACCAGGACTGCCTGCTAAACAAGAAAAGTAAATGAGGGATTTTGTTCTTACCACCAGCTCCATTGTGTTGAGTACTCTATGTTGTCTGCACAGCACTTCACGGTAATCTGGTTTATTCAGAATAAGATCACTCTGAGAGGACTGGGCGAAGCAGGATGGGTCCAGCATCACACCTTTCTCCTGTCCCTCCTTCACTCGCCTGCAGATGAAACAGAACTCTTAAAGCAGAAAGTCAAAGGTCTTAACCTCTAACTCTAGATTTGTTACTGAGTAGGACTGGCCCAAATAATCTGAACGTGCAAGAACATTTTAATTATGCTGGTATTTGTTTTTCTTTTTAATACTGTGACTTATCAAGACACAAAAAGTATATCCTAAACTACCATTTTAATTGGAAAACAAAAAGATAAATATAGCTTAATATAATTGTTAAAACTGTAAAACATAATTAAAGCGTAGAATATTTAGCCATTATAAAACCATCACATTCCCTCAAAGCATAACAAAACACACTGTTTTCATGCGAAGACCGCAGTTAAAAGAGCAAGACGCCTAAAGACATGTTGTTCCCTGCAGTGAACTTAACATTGCCCTTATTGATGTCATACTGAAACATGCTGAACTGAGATGAATTTTCAACTTTATGCAAATAAAGATCCAAGAACCAGTTCAGTTTTGGGGTGCATATTGTAGGTGACTTTCTAGAAAAAGGATGCAACACAAAATGGAAAGATAAAGCATGAAAACATTTATGGTTAACGATGTAAGAGGAAATTTACTGCCTAAAGCGACAGAAACTATTGTTTGTATGTCACATCAAAGTAGCTGTGACAAACGGACATCTGTAGATCACTATTTAAACTTTTGAGCTAGCTGACTGGCTAACAGCTCCCTTTACTTTTCATTAAAATAACATTTGTCTTTTTTCCTTGCTTTCTACCAATTAAAGTTCCACAAGAGTAGCATATGACAAAAGCTTATACGTTGATCACCAACCAAACTGATTTTATATTAGAACTAACTTTAGAACAGTAGTCTACAATATGTGTAGAACATGAACAGTGACGAGTGGCACATGTAAAAGACTGGCTAACAGCTAATGAGCTTGATAGCAAAGTGTGCTACCAGCAACTACGTGCCATTTTGTGACTGGTTGACTTCACAAGCTAAATGAACCACTAGCTGGCTTGCTGCTACCATGGCAGCCAATTATGTTAAAGCCTGATCTGTGCCAGCTGTGCTTCCATGTGCCATGTGGATCAGGCATTGACAGGCTACATCACCACACCCCAACTACACTTGCTACTAGCAGGTTAACAAACCATGCTTGCTGTTTTCAGGTCCAAGGGCATGAGGTGGTTCTCTGTAGTGGAAGCCAAGAGAAGCATCAACCTCACAAATAAAGAAACTTGCGTTTGCTTACACTCAAGTTATTTCGAGTTTATCTGCACTACTGAATTAAGTTTTAATTTGAGCAATCAAGATATACTTTAAATATACTCTTTCTGCCTACTGGACAATATCCAACACCTGCAACAAACATGCTTAAAGTCATAGCTAAATATGAAGCATAAATGTTGTTTTAAAAGGTAAGTGTTTGGATACACCACTTTGTATTCAGTGTCTGTAAAATGTGGTTTGTGCTAGCCCCGTTATTGAATTACTCTTTTTAAGACTTATTATATCTCATATGAAACTACACTGAGGAAAATAAGCTTGTGTTCATATGGATTAAAGATTCAAGGTAAATTTAGCATGTACTTATGCATGTGTGGCAGCACTCACTCGGCCAACTCCTCGGCTTTAGAGCGATGTTTGTTCAGCAAGGACTCCCAAGACAAACTCTCATCCTGCAGCCTTAAACAAGAATGAGGTAGCACTGATCTTACAATAAATAATGAAATGCTGATAGATCTGTATAGCTTACAGATCCCATGTGTTAAGTTACACATGAGTGGCCTAAGAACCCACACACAAGCCTACCTGCTGATGGCCTCCTTTGTTCGATCAGCAGCTTTCTGAATGGCAGGATCACTACAGACAAATGGGGAGACAAGGTATATTTAAAAAGATAAAAGGATAAAGAACAGAGGAAAGGAACAGGTGAAGTCAGACATACTTCTAAACATCATTACCTATTAGTGCTGAGAAGTGAAAGTGATTTTTCTTGACTTATGTCTTTAGCGAGAGCACCCCATTCTTCCTGCAAGGAATCAACTACAAAAAGACATCTGTGTAAATAGCAAGTTTACACAATTAAAGCTTTCTTTCAAAATATTTTTGAACAAAATACATACCCTGTGTCTTAAATGACTCCATATCAATACCAGGCATAGTACACAAAGTGTTCTGTAGCCTCTTTACTGTAAGCTACAAAGAAGGGTATAACGGTTAAAAGACAGAGCAAAGCTAAGCTCAGTGACTGAAAGCTAAATTTACTGACAATCGGTGCTAATACCTTCATCGCAGCTTCCATTAGTTTCTCCAGCCTCTCCCCATCACTCAGGTCTTGGCTGATTGATTTACACAGAGCTGTAAAGAATAATGAGAACAATAAGAAACAAAGGATTCTATTATCAGGACAATGATACTATCTTTAAAAGACACAACAAAGACAGTGCTAATTCTGGGATATCTGTTTGGTTTGCATTTCAATTAGAAGCGTTGCATATCTAAACACAGAAGAAGAAAGGGAGACCAAATGGAGTCACCCTGGGAGGTGTTAGGGAGGGCAGGGAGTGACCTCCTGGTTCTAAGTGACCTCCTCCAAGATTTTCTATGCGAGCGGGGGCTAAGATCAGGTGCCACAATATCCTCCGTCACTGCTGCTCTAACATCGTCCTCAGCACAGCTTGACTTCTGCATATCTGGATGGTTCTCTGCTTCTACAAGAGGGATGGAGACCTGGGGAGATGAGGTGCGAGGAGACTTTGGAGGAGGCTCTGGGCTTGGCGTCCTGTCTAACAGCCTTTTGGTCCCTTGAGAAACCTCCTCAGTAACCTAGATCAATGAAAAAGCCAATAAAGCAGAGCATGTGACAAATCAACAATGGAAAAAGGCAGTTTAACCAAGCTAACTCTTCTTAGAAAAGCTGGGAGATGCAGTTCCAGAAGGAACATCCACGTCCCTTACTGAACTAATTTCAATTTCTAATTAAATCAATCCTGGAATACATACAAGCAGCATCTGACCCAGTGCTCAGTATGATAAAAAGAGGTAATCTCTGGACACAATGGACGTACTAAAACAGCCTCCTCCCCTAACTAACTATTGACACAAACACCTTGAAAAACAAAACAACTTGTGATTTACATAGCTGTTAAAGAGTAAACTCATTACTTATAGTGAAAACAGATGTTTTAAAAGCCTACCGACATCTGGTAAGCAGGTTCTGCTAACAAAACATTACATCGTAAAATATTGAAATTGAATCCTCCTAATGTAGGGTTTAAAGGGGTTAATGAGGTGATCGATATTGTCTTGTCATCCTTTATTGTGTTATAGCAATGGCTCTGTTTTTGTGTGATAATTATTGTTTTTTTGTGTACTTGTTGGACGCCAGGGTAAACAGCTGCTGCTCAGGATGCAACCAATGGAGGTCCTAATAAACAAAAAACAATCTAAATAAACTAATAAACCCCCTTAGAAGAACACTAACGGGTACACTGCAATTTAACGACATGGAAGAGTGTAACGTACATAAAGTCTTCATAGGATGTAAGCCTTCATAGATACATGCAGGTTTGTACTCTTTTTAGTACCGTGTATTTATTTCATAGTGGCTGAAGCGCTTACCTTACCAGTCGCATCGTCACCCTCATGCCTGTGAAAAGGACAGAGTGTTAAATGGAAATATTAAGTCTCAAAAACTACTTTTTAGGTTAAATCACAAACACAACCATCCACCCCAGAAACGCCCGAGTTCCACCTAACAGTCAAAAGGAGATTTTATTACGTTCAGCGACATCTTAGCGCGTTAAACAACAATGCAAGTGCAGCTACAGAAGTTACTTTTGTACGTTTTTTTAACTTAATTAGAATAGTAGCCTGTAATGTCTTTAAAACATGAAAAAAAACCACAACAACAAACCCCTCAGTCTGGTCATTTTGAAACTCCGCCATTTTCCTTCAAAGCCCGCGCGCTGTCCTCCCCACATTAGCAGCGCTGCGGGGCATCATGGGAAATGTAGTCCATCGAGTTCAGAAACAAGAAACTACACTATTCTACTAAAATCTCTCTCTCTCTCACTCACTATATATATATATCTATATATATCTCTATCTATATATATATCTATATATATATCTATATATATATATCTATATATATATATATATATATATATATATAAAATCAATACCCTTAATCCATATAAGAACAAGCTTGTTATTCATATGATATTAAATAATAAGCATTTTAAGTAGTAACTCAATAACATGGCAGGCCCAAGCGCCACATTTACATATTAGATCATAAATATATATATCAGTAACAGGGCTGATCCAAACCCTATTTTCTATACTGAATTATAAATGTAAGTACTATTATATAGCACAGTATATAAAGTCACGTAGTATTTCTAAGTAAAGGTTTTATTTACAGAAAAGCAGGATTACAACCAACAACCCTGTTTTTTTTTTCTTAATGAAACTGAAGAATATATTACTATGTATAAAAAAAGACCTATCACAATAAGAAAGTATGGCAACAGATGGATGACATTTCTGATTGCATTAGTCAAAAAAATAATATATTTGCTTACATATTTGTGTTTTTAAAAAGTGTTTTTTTCCTGGTTAAGTTCTAAGCAGATCAGGTAATTAATAAATATTTCATGTAATAAAAGAACATTTAATATTACTGAATAGACACCAGACCTTTCACTGCAGTGTTATATATATTTTATGTCTGAAAATAATAATAATGAAAACTTAATCCAGATGTTAAGACAATCTTTTGTTCGTGGTTGTGTTTAAACTGTATTTTCAGTTTAAATTTAAATTACTGGAAGTAATCTAGTGTGACCCCTCAACCCCTGCCTCTTGTACACTCAGAACAGAGACGCCTAAAGGAACTTAATTAACCAGTTGTTTTATACCAGGTTTCTCAGATTAGGATTCAGAACCAAATTCAATATGTCAAGCAAAAAATATTGATTAAAAAGAAGGAAGTGCAAACAATATTGATTTTGAAGCTGTCGAAAAAATTGATTCAATGTGGTTGCCAGATTTTAGTGATGGGTGAAATTGAGCTCAAGCACTATCTGTACCGTGTGTTTAATTTACTTAATTAAAAATAGAAGCAAAATGTCATTATAACATGCACAAGCTGTGTCCACTGTTTTCTACAAACATTCTGCTGTCTATCAGTCAGCTTTGAGTCATTTCCATCATACGAACCTGGCAACCCTGAACCATAAAGCTCCTCTTAGCAATCCGTTTCAAAAATAATGTTAATAAATGCATTCGGTGGGAAAATGTAACATTTACATTATATCTCATTATCTGAAGTCATAAAAATAGCAAACGTTATTTGGAAAGATAAAAAAAAAACCCCAACAAATAAAAAAACAGACAACGTTTGATTTTTGGTCTTTTATAAGTCTCTCAGACATTTGTATTTTTACAAAATGAAAAAAAAAAAAAAGAAAAGAAAAATTATTCACTGTGCAGTTCTCTTAGAGAATGCCCCTGTCAATTGCTTGAGTCAAACGCACCAAACACACACTCATCCCACACAATACTGTTTTCTTCTTGGCCTTCTGGGGTTGGGGAGGGCAGGGGGGAGAGGGTTAGAATGGACAGAAGGGCAACAAGTCATCCGAACAGGAAGAAAGCAACAGGTTTGAGGAAAGAAAAAGATTAAAAGAAAGAGTGAGAAACGGAATGAGAACAGAGACTGGGAACACTGGGGTTGTACAGTATTGAGTGCCATGCTTGTCCGTCCCTGCTTCCACTGAGTGTCGCAGAGTTGACGGCCCACCAGTGACTGCCCTCTCTTCCCTGTCTGCAGTCATTTCGCTGGAGGCAGCAGCTGCTTTGGCGACTACTGATAGAACAGTTCAGCTCGGCAACCGCAGGGTCCCTTTGCCCAGCAAGAACTGCAAGACTCTGTCCACAAGCAGAGCTGCAACAAAATCCAACACCAAGACCTGGGCGATCACCAGCTTAAACTGCAAAGAAATAAACATAGAAAGAAGAAAACCTAATTATTATATACAAATTATAGAAACGAAATACAAAAGTCACTATTAGACAAAACAGGAGCATCATATGGCTTTGTAAAGTTTGCTCACCTCTGTTGGAATATCTACAAGGGCAAATTGCTCATTAAATTCAGGTGATGACCCAGTTAGCAGCCCCACAATGGCAAGACCAGATAAGGCAATGCTCCACAGCAAGGGACGATTCTCAGTGAGAGATTCCATGAAAGGATGGCCCTGCAATTGTAAACATATACTGTTGTGTGAAAAGGTTTTTCAAACTACATTCAGTTGATACAAGTTGTATAAGTGAAAGTAAGTGCACAACCTCTACAGAGAACATGCGTACATTTGTATGCACAGTTACTGTTCATATGCAGAATTCACCATATTAGGAAAACTATGACATTAAAACATGTAGCACATTCTGTTTCTTGTTTCATTTCTTCCTCAAATATGTTAATCTCAGAAAAAATGTTTCAGAAAAAGCTGTTTTTACGTACCTTGTAATTAATGGCAAAGGTAGCCATTTGCATGGCCATGGACATTATATACACAGTGCTGTTGATCAGGCTGGGCTCGAACTCCTTATACAGATCAACAAACTGCTCCTCTCTATGGGAGCGAAAGAGAGAACAGATGAAGCAGAAGGGTACCGATACCAGTCCAGTAGGGCTACTTCAAGTGTCAAGAAACGTTAATCTATAATAACGGGTACAGAGGAGATTTGAACCAAACATGGAATTGTCAGATGTTTGTTCCAAGCATGGAATCCACAACTGGACAATTCATATTTTCATTTGGACAGATCTGAGCTGCCCTTTTAGAATATAAAATATACGACTCAAAGTTCAAAGCCAATGAACGTTTCATGGTTCTTTATTTTTTAAATCGCCAGTTTGACCAGAAAATGTGCTGCTGTGTTTCACGGGTTAACTGAGCTCACACAGTGTGGGCTTCGAGTTAAAAAAAAAAAGAAAGAAAAAAAAGCTAATAACCATCAGTCATCTGCCAGTTTGACCTCAAAGAATTCCAAATTGGCCATAAAAATCAATGACCGGTGCATCCCCAGTGTACAGGCTAGTGCACTTCCAGGCGGATATTCACAAAGCACCAAGTTAAGCTGTAATAAGTGAGGATCCTGCTTTATTAAAACACGCATCAAGACTGGAATGAATTACATGTGTGACAGAACAGATGATGATACCTGGGCGGGCTTCGGCCCTGCGCCCCTCTGTACAGATAGACCAGGCTGCAGAAGTGCACTGCGAACTGAAGCAGCACCGTCAGGATGGTGTAGAGGTTGAATATGTTGGGCAGGGGTCGCTCTTTGGACAAGCTCTTCAGGGGCTGCAGTGCAGAACAAGATTATAATTACAATATTCTATGGTCAACAAACATCTCATCTCACAGGTGACCACACACACAAAGACATCCACACAATAATGAATAACTCCAGTGGTTGTTTCATGTGCAATATTACTCCAGCAGCATGTGCAATTTTCTGGTGCTATATTAGTGTTTTTCAGTCCGTGTCTGCTGCTACTAGGCATTCACTCGCACTCGCACTCGCACTCGCACTCGCACTCGCACTCGCACTCGCACTCGCACTCGCACTCGCACTCGCACTCACTTTTGTTCTCTGTAGGGCGTTCTTAAAAATATTGTTTCATTCAACCAGGGCATAAATTGGTGCATAAAACTATGCTTGCATAAATGTGTAACTATGGCCAGGTGATGAAACGGTAATAATATGATTTCTGTTTCCATCAATGTAGTGAACAGCTAAATAAACAGGTTACATTTAATAAACGGCTGTAGCAACAAACATGATCTAAAATGAACGTCCCTCTAATCTCCTCTCGGCCTTCTGCTAGAAAGGGGTTTTCCGTCTGATGTCCTAAATGATGTGTCCACAGTCCATCTTCTCGAATATTTACCATTCATGCGTTGCTGTATTGTTTAAAATATGTACTGATGTTTTCTGCAAGTCTGTTTCTCTTTCGTTTTTAGAGCAGTGCTTCACAAAAGGTTCAGAGAGGAGAGGCCAGGAATATCAGACCCCCAGCTATGAGTGGTATGACTGGTCTGTTTGTTGCCTCATAGCATCGTGCATTTATTTACATAAATTTGAGAAAATGTAAGCTCAAATTTGTCACCATGTCCGTAAATCACAGCTACAGAAAGCTCCGCCCTCAGGAAACTAAGTCTGTTAGTGTGAACGGATGGTTCCAGTCTATGCGGGACAGTGATATTTACTTTTTTTTTTAACCATGAATATGCAAACACAGGTGCAATGACACTATATTATAGTAGATGTCCTCTGTCTGAACACTTTGATTTTGGTTTGGAAAATCATGCATAAGCCCGAATTGTTCCCTCTGAAGGGTTTTAAATTTGGAGAAAGATGGTTTTGTTTTTTTAAATGTCCACATGATCTGCCTTTTCTTTCATCTGCTGAACAGGTGAAGTTCTTGAACTCTTCCTCTTCCTGTTCTTTACCCTCCAGTAGCATTTCTGTGGTCGAGTCACCTCCGTAGTGTTCAGGGAGAGAGAGCGAGTCTCAGAAAAAGCGTTGTGGCGTCACCACTACGGCGGCCTCAGTGCATCAAACGCAGAGCAACAAATCAGTCCTCAAACAGCCTTCAAGACACTGAAGCTCAGGACAGTTATGAAAAGACGTGTGTTACGTTTTTTGTTTTCATAATTAATCAGCCTGTGAATGCTTTCTTTAGCACTGCAACTTAGCTAGCAAGCTACTAGCCAGCTCGGTTAGCCAGTCTGAGGCGTTGTCTTCACTGTTCACTGTGAAAATGAGTCTGAAACTAAAGTGTGGTTGCATAACATAACATTAACTGAACTGAGTTTGTTCTCTGATTCTCCAACCTATTTTCATCCAAGAGAGAGACAGAGAGAGAGAGAGAGAGAGAGAGAGAGAGAGAGAGAGAAAAAGAGCGA
>JBBJLS010000140.1:2910569-2922245 GCA_037577275.1 Bryconaethiops microstoma | reverse complement strand
TCTTCCTCTGCATTTAACCCATTCACCAAGTGAAGCAGCGGGCAGCCAGGAACACAGCGCCCGGGGAGCAGTGTGTGAGGATGGTATCTTACTCAAGGGAACCTCAGAGGCGCTTAGCAGTCTTGGGAATTGAACCCACGATTTCCTGATTGCAGGGCGAACGCCCTAAACACTAGGCCACCAGCTGCCACTTTTGTATAACCCTTCATAAAATCTCAGGTTTTTTTAAAATCAGCACATATTAATAACTTGTAGACTACAATATTGTTACTGTAATTAATATTAATACCCCTAATTTTCAGTTAAATGGCTATGCTTTAAATTGGAATTTGCATCTGAAATAGTATGTATGTTTCTGTAAACTGCTCACATGATGAGAGGCCTCCTGGATCTCCCTGATGACTGCCTTGCTGTCATTTTTGAGGGGACAGGAAACAACCATGAAGCCTGCAAAGTTCAGGTCACACTCCAGAGACTCACGGGTCATCTCCCGCACCTGCACAGACAAATAGGGTCAACCAGCCATGCTTTGACTGCTTTGTTCTTTCACAGCTTTTTGTTATGAGGTTGGACAAGCTGTACAGAACAATGACTATACAATCCTATTTCTTCTTTAAGGAACTTAGCACAGGTGAAATGAACGCTGCCATTCGGTCCTGACATTATTTGAGTACCTGCTGGTGGCTGAGGTGCCCCATCTCCTTGTATCCCAGTGCTAGAACTCTGGCTCCTTCTCGAGACATCTCTCTGTGCACCTCATCATAGCTGGCTGGACATTGTGAAAACTGGAACACAAGAGGATTTACGTATACTATGTATACCAAAAGAACACGCCAGCATTTTTCAAACTAATCTATGCCACTTTCGGGTCCACTAATACTGATGGCTTCTACAAGCAGGCCGACATACACAGATGGCAGTTTATTTAGTGCTATGCCAACTCCTGAGGTCCTCATGATCGCTCTCCTATTTAAGAAAAAAAAACCTTTACCAATAAGTGATGGATTTGAAACAATCTATATAAACGTAAGCGAGTAGAAAGTAGGAGAAATGAGTAAATCTGACAATGTTCATGACTTGGTTATAAGTACGCTGCATTGGTGCAAGGCTAAAGTCTAATACGAAAGTTCTGAAGTTGGTTACCATGCTCCTGAGTGTCTCTGGAGCTCCTTTAACAGTAGAGATATAGCAGAGCTCAGTGGAGCCCAGTCTTTCATACGACGCCAGTACAGACATTCTCTTCAGAGCACTGGCAAAGTGGAACCGTTGGTGGATCTTCAATCCTGGAGTCTTTATTGCTCGAGGAAACACCTTTTCATCTAGAACAAGATACAAATAAACAAAAGCTGGTGCTACCCACTTTTGTCCTTTTTTGCCAGCATGCTATACAGTATCAGAAACCACACAAGGAAGTCTATCTAAGATTAACGAACAACTGAACAGTCTTGACTGAATGAGTACATTTGGTATTAGCATTTTTTTTTTTAAATTTGTGTATTTTCTGGCAAAGACATAACTTTAGGCTAACATCATATTTAACTGCTAAAAGCTCACATTTAACCGTTTATATAAGCCCCCTGACCTTTAGTTAGGGTCCAGTCTGCTGCAGTCAGCATGGCCTTCTCCAGTGGGTCACCCACCAGCTGACCGTCATCAAGGGTAACCAGCGAATGACATGTAGCCACAACTCGGTGTGTTTCAACTGGGATTTCAGCCACAGGCATCACCTCTTTTCCTTCTCTGCGAGAGACAGAGACGAAACAGGTAACCAGCGAGAGGCAAAAAAGGGAAATAAAACATTTTCTTACTTGAGACACTAAAAGATGTAACTGTCTATAACACAAGGCTTTACCTCAGTCCTGCTACACCACGAACGACCAAGCTGTCACTTGTCAGAGTTCCAGTCTTATCAAAGCAGCAAATCTCCACTTTTCCCGCAAAAGGGATCCTGAAGGGCTCTGTGCAAAACACATCTGAGGAAGAGATAAAATTGAAAATATGGCCACAGTTGGTACGGCTGGGCAAAACTTTAGTTTATGTATATATAATAAGGTTAGTGGGCATCTGTTGCGGGCAAGCATTCAGTCACTGTTGGAACAAAATCTCACATCTTCCTTCTTGTCAGTTTTTAAAAAACAAAAAAACAAAATTAGAAATTATCATCTGCCATTTATATTGTGTCATAGGCTGATAATAAATTAACCACTAAATTTGCTTAGAAAAGTTGGGATTTTAAAGATACAAGACTCTCATTCGACAATTAATATATGGTGTTCGCCACATTAAGAGTTTTAGAGCAAAGTACTCCTTTAACATTTCAAAAGCCAAGCCTGCCGTATAAACTCTAACTCATCATCACATGGACACTCACAGAGCTTGGCCAGGGCGATGAGAGAGGTGTTAACGGCCAGTGAGAGCTCGATGGGCAGCTCAGGTGGCACTACAGACGTGAGGATGAGAGTGCACTCCAGGAACAGCTTATATTTGTTCCTAGTCAGGTCCTTCGTCCCTGGAGAAGAGACAAGAGCAAACCAAAGAGAGAGAGATGAATGAGGGGCCTAAAATGCATTCTCTAGGATGGGGGTCACCAACATGGTGCCCCCAAGGACCACATGAGTAGTCTGTGGACCTGTTCTAAAAATAGCACAACTCACCAGTGAGCAGCGTCTAACATTTAATTTTATCCTGTTGCTATCTTCTTTAATCACCTTTGCATTTATATAGATTTGCAAATGACAATATGTAAAAAAAAAAAAGCATTTAAAACGTCTATTATACATGAAGTTTAGATACGTTTAGGTAAACTCTGTTCTAGTGTATCAAACTCGGAGCCATTCATATGGCTGGGAGCCATTGGTGAGCGCTGCTCTAGGAGAACCATGGCCAAGACGGCCAGACATTATTAATCTGTGAACCATGGGGCATGACTTACAGTGTACTGACATAAAACTGTTTTCTAACTGCAGTTAACAGTTGGGCACAGTAGGGCAATTTAGACAAATTTTCCTCTTACTCCAAAAATAGCTGGTCAATTAAGACACATTTAGTGTTAAAACTGTGCGTCTCTAGCTTTGCTAATGGCTAATGTAGTTTTCCTTTCATATAAAAAACAGAAACAATTATAGCAGAAATTATGGGGCTTGAATCTGAACCACATTTTGTGCAATTTGTTAGATATCAATATATTATATATTACTACAAACCACAAATAAAAATATCTAACCACCCATATGTATATCCAGTTGTTAGAAACTGGTAGGCTGCCAATTACTGGTAGGCTTCCAGCACTTATCATCTACACACGCTTCGTGTCTCCAGTGCAAAATGAAAGCAAACATTTGACACCAAACATATCTTGGCTAAAGGATTACATGTGTGGTAAGTGTGAAACTTTCTCAATTTGACTGATCGTAGAACTACCCCTAACAGACTCTGATGAAGAATAATCCCCACTATGTATTTTATTAGTAATAGTCTTAAGTGAATATAGTAGTATATACAGCTGAACCAGATCAACAGTTTCAATTTGGCTAAGTGCATAGTTCCTATTTGTAGAGGGTTTGGCAGCAACTCACCTTCCACCCACACATACACAGCAGCAGCAACGGCAAAGATCAGCAGGAAAAGGATAAAGATGAAGGTCTCCAAGTTGTTGGCCGTCACCCTCTTCACTCCAAACAATATGGTCCTCAACAATTTCCCCTGAATACAAAACACAGGCACGTGAAAGTCTGCACACAAGTGTTTCTCCCTATTTCTTTTATAAACCACAGCAATGAAAGTCATTTTTAAACATCTCTTCACCTGAGAAGTGTAGAACCCTGTTCGTAAAACATATGCCACACAGCCGTTGTCCACAGCTGCAGAGAACAGAGAGAGAAAAAAAAATCTGTGTGAATGAACCACATGTAGGAGTGCTAAAATTAAAAAGAGGAACCGAATGACAGGCATCAAAGAGAGGACACGGTGGAACAAAGAGCCCTGAATACTAACGTTTGAGGCCAGCGCTGGCACGCAGAGGGGGGCTGTGCTGAACCACTTTAGTGCCTCCTGAGATCACGTGCAGACGGGAATCCGTCTGCAGGTCCAAAATTCTCTCAGGGTCCAAGTCCTCAACAGGTTCCTGCAGATACAACGAACACATGGTTGATACTCTAGAGCGGTGTTTCTTCATCCCTGGAGGAGCCCAGAGAGTTATGAAGGACTAAAAATTAATCACTGTTTTGGTGTCGATTCTGCGTTCTTTGTTTTTGCTTTGTACGGTTGACCACATACACTGACCTTCATTTGAGGCACAGACTCCCCCGTGAGCATGGCCTCGTCCACAATGCAGCGGCCTCTGAGTAGCAGCACATCACATGGGACCAAGTTCTCCTGAGGAGAGCGTCCTGTGAAGACGGATGATGAAGTTAGATAAAGTGAAAATGTGTCTTAAATTAGCGGGGTGTTTTAAAATGCATGGTTTCTCAGTTAGCTTGATAAACCTAAGCCAAAACTCAATGGAGTACAAAAGCCAGGGTCGGAGTCCTTGGGCTGACACTTACCAATAGAAACAATATCTCCAGGGACGAGTTCATCACTGGATACAGGTCGCCATTTTCTGTTCCGATAGACCTGAGGGGGAAGAAGCATCTTACTATGCTGTTTGGTTTTTAAACAGATAATAAATAATAAGTATATGGTTGTTTTTGAAAAAACCATGTTAAAGCCAATGTTAAAATAACTCTTGATACCTGGATCATGTAAGGTTTGTTCCCCATTCTGCGGATCTCAGACATGTTCCTCATCTGCTGCTGCACCAAAGAGGCCTCGAAGGCCACGAGCATGAAGAGGGTGAAGACGCTGTAATACCAGTATTCATCCAGACACCACAGTCCCACACAAAACACCTGCAGGGCACAACAATGCGCACAAAAACAGCATCTCACTCACAATGTACAGTGACAAACATAATGCATACACAAGCACACCAAACATAATGCATTCTAAACACAGCAAATGAACCTAAAGTTTAAATTTCCAATAAAAAGTTAGTCTTGCTTTGTAGAAACATGTTTCTCATGCGTTAAAAACACGTTTTGAAATGAAAAAAAGGAAATGGAATACAAATGCAATTTTTAAAAACATATATTACAATTATGTCATTACATAAGTAAGTGTACAAAAATGGCAGTACTAAGTCACAGAAGTTATAAAATCTCTGAGGGTGAACATTCAGTGTAAGAGATCAGGCACACACCTGGAAGACGAAGAATGGGGCTGTGGCCCTCTCTTTGAAAAGCTCCAGGAAATCTGGGACCACCATTTCTGCACGGTTCGTCCCGTAGCGCTTCTCTGCAGCTCGCAGGTCCGGCTCCTCCTGGTACCCTCTCCATGCCTGGAAGTAGCCCAACGGCTGGTCGATGGGGAAGGCTACAGGTAGAAAGCGCTTCCTCTCCCTGTCAAACACGTAGCAGATCTTTTGGAACTCAAAGGACAGGACTTCCCCTCCGTCCTCGTCCTGAAACACAAAAAGTAAGGGAATTACACTTAAGTGGTATGGAAGTAGTCTTTAAAACCGCACTATGGAAAAATTCGACACAAATATGTAAAAACCTGTCCACAAGCTTCCTCTTACCTAGATGTAGTTGACCAGATAAGACATGTTTACAGTCCAAATTCTGTTACCTTAGTTTAGTACAGGCGCTATGAGGTTAATGTTGCGGACAAACACTAGAATTCAATAAGTAACCTAAATCATTTCAATGGAAATACATCACCAAAACCTCGCTCAGCTCTCCATGATGGGGGCGCGGACCTGTAACCTGGTTTACATCTGTATTACTTTCTGTGAGCTTTAAAATGATCAAAACAGTCCTTGCCACAAAAACTAACTTTAGATCAGCACTCCTGCTCCTGAGGTATTCTGTGCCCGTTGTCAAGGTTGCCTGTTGTGCCTTGCTGTACACTGACAATACGTTCGTTTTTATAGCTCACAGTAAGTCATACTGGGTCCTAAACCGCATCCACAAGTCCGTACCGCCTTAATAAAGACGCTTTTGAGCAGGTTGAGTGAAGTTGTTAGGGATGTATTCACAGAAAAGATTTGGGTAACTACTGACCTCTAGTGTTTGTTAGCAATGTTAGCCTCACAGCTCCAGTCATTTGGACACTAAATGTCTTGGCCTATTGACTACATCTGGCGTAAGTGGAAATTATTATTTAATCCCGCCTTTAATCTGGAGGTGGACTTTCTGAGGAGATACAGAGAATTACACATACTCAGAGCAGATCTCTTACTCTAAGATGTTCAATAAACGCAATCAATGGCACCGCACCCACTATGGTCCATTACTGCCCTGCCAAACACATAGAGGAATGTGGAGAATAAGTGGCCTCACCTTGTCCCTCTGGAGCGGCACGAGCTCAGCAGAACCATTGTTGGGTGTGGGTATTACTTTTGCTAAGCTGGCCTTCATCGGATCAGGCTCCTGTCAGAAACACACAGAAGGGAGAATCTCACACGCTGCTTTATCACATTAGAACTGAGCTGAGTGATGTTTCCCTACTCCAGTCCTGTAGCCCTACTGCACAGCATGCTCACACCTGATTCAGCTCATGAAAGTCTTGCTCTTCAGTCCTCTATGAACGACATGAGGACTTAATGTGCAGTGCCAGACGTGAAACACAGCCACAAAGGTTTTTACAGACCTAGACTAACACAGACCACCATCAGGGGTCCCAATTCTTTTCTCTAATATGCCAGCTGACCTTTAGTCCACACCATACGGAGCTCAAGAAGAGCTGATTCTGTTATTCGGGAAAACACAAAACGTGGACGGTGCATTGGGAGTATTTCACAGCAGAAATTCTCAGCTGGACCAAAAATTGAGGCTAAAAGTCAGGACCGTGCAAAAGGAGGAGAGTTAGGGGCGTTTCTCTTAGACACGCCTCGCTGACATTCTGCTTGGAGAAATACATCACAGGTGACTACAGAACTGGAGGTGGCCAGATCAGAGCCAAGACACCAAAATGGAGACTCCACTTTCACAGTTCAGGGTTTAGGACATTGAGGTCAAGCACTGGGACAACAACTATGAGATCAGCAGTCACTTATACTGATAAGAGATAAGAACACTTCAACTTAAATAGAAAGTGTCCAATATATGAGTGTTGTAAAAGAAAAGCTCAAATCAACATTTTCACTTTCAAGCCAAGCTTTTCTGTCGTGTCGTGAGTTTGCTTTGCCATTTCAGGCGGTGAAAATCAGCTTTGTTGGGGGTATTTTGTGTCCCCTTCTCTTTATGAGTTTACACCTTTCTGTTCGCATGGTTTAAGCAGTTAATGTCTAGTGCTTTTCCTGAATTTCTCTAGATCATGCCTGTCTGACACTCAGTCAGGATTTCTGTGTGTATGGTTAAAGCAGTGAACGTCTAGTGTCTGTTTGACACTCACACTAAAGTGTCCATTGGTTTTCCAGAATTAGTCCAGGTTATGCTTGTTTGACACTTGGTCCGGATTTCTGTCTGTATGGTTAAAGTAGAAAATGTCTAGTGTTTCCTGAGTTATTCCAGGTCATGCCTGTTTGACACTCACACTAAAGCATCATGTGATTTTCCTGAATTCTTCCAGATCATACCTATCTGACACTCGGACAGGGTTTCTGTGTGTATGGTTAAAGCAGTGAATGTCTAGTGTCCGTTTGACACCTATGAACATGCCTGTTTGACACCCACACTAAAGTGTCAAGTGATTTTCCGGATTTCTTCCAGATCGTGGCTGTTTGACACTCGGTCAATATTTCTGTCTGTATGGTTAAAGCTGTCTGACAGTCGGTCAGGCCGCTCGGGAGGTGTAGGAGGTGTTTACCTTGGAGCAAGTCAGCCAGCAGTGCATGTGGACGGACCAGTACCCGGACAGCACGGTGAGGACGTGTGCGATGCCGATGGCTGCGAGGGCCAGCAGGCCGGCCTCCGGGTACTCGGAGACTCCGTACACCCCGAACCACAAGTACAGCCAGCACGGGTACAGGAGCGCTGCAAACGGGAGCACGGTGCCGTGCAGGAGCCGCGGTCTGCGGCGGTACAGCGACACGGCGCTGACCAGCTCGTCCCCCGGCCCGGTGTCCAGGCGGCAGGGCCCGCAGGGCGGCCCGGCCGGCTCCGCTGCCCGAGCTCCGGACTCCATCCAGCGGCCGGCTCCTCTCCCCTCTCCGGCGAAGACTGCGGGTCAGAGACGCGGCGGCCCGCAGTCCGTGCTGCCCGCCCGCCGGAACGGAACAGAATATTAAATAAATAAATAATGAATTAAATAAATAAATGAATAAAAAATCCACCAACCGCGCACGCACACACACACGCACGCACACACACACGTACGCCGGCTTCCGCATACGTCAATACGCAATGACGTCAGACATAACCAGTTCAAGTGTATCGATCATTTTCTGGAGACTTTTATTTTATTTGGCCCATGTTTGTGTTAAATTTTATTATGTTATTTTGATGTTCACGCATAAAAAATTTCTTCAAATTTGAAGCAAAATTTCTTCAAATTTTTATGAGGATACTCAAAAAGAAAGAATATTTTTTTATTAACCTCCTTCTAAGTTTTATATCCATAAATGCAAGGTTTTTGAGCAGACATTCTTTTTTTTTTGGTGTTCCTACAAGAACACCAAGACCTGTTTATGTATTTGGTGTGTGTTCTTGATCTCTTGTTTTCTCCACTGGCTTTCTCTTTTTTCCCCGTTCTTCCTTCTTGTTAATGCATGCATTTGACAATTGGAAAAAAATCTAGTGCAAGTTTTGAATGATTTGAACACAAATATGAACACATGTTCAAATTAATGTTTGAATACGTTTGAGTTTCCTTTTACACAAAAAATAGAGAACAGGTGTAATGTGGAGAAAATGCCTTTTCAGCTTTGGTGAAGAATTAAACAATCGTCTATTCAGGGCCTCCAAAGCAAATCAGAAAAAAAAGCAAAGCAAAGATTTTCAAGTCTATAAGGAATTTAGCGTCTCGTTCTAAACTCCAATCGCGACTTTTATTTTGATGGGGTTCTCCTCATGTTGCGGCTTTAACCTTACTAAGACACGCCCCACGGTCCGAGATTGACAGGCGTTGCACCAATAAGATACCGCATAGTGCTGCGCTGTGACCAATCAGAAGAGGACTTCATGGTAGATTTGCATATGGAGAGCCATGTGGTGTTTCAACCTTCAAGTAGTGTTGAATGTTGAACCGTAGCAGTCAAAAAATGTAAGTGTTTTTGTTTTATATATATATATATATATATATAAGTTTTTCAGGTTACATTTTTTATGTATAAACCTGTGATTGTGCACGTTGATCTTTTTCATTTTTTGCGTTCCTGTCCCTTCCCTTTTTGATAGAATTTAAGATCTGGTGCTTAGCTGTCTGCCCTAAATGTGTTTAAAAGTTATAACATAGCTCTTTCACAGTTCATGTACAGCCCTCTTATGTTTTTTTAGGCAGGCCGCAATGGAGATAACAGCGAAATACTGCCAGAAGGAGATGGAGGAGTATGGCTCCTGTGTTTCCTCCCATCCAGGAGACTGGCAGCGGCAGTGCCAGCACCTGAAGCTAAAGGTGGCGCAGTGCACCTCCTCTCAGTACGTTCACACTGTAAATTCCCTTTTAAAGCTTCCACTGGGTTCACATCGTGGAGATCAGGGGGTTTCATCTAGCTACACCATATGGACAAAAGTATTGGGACAATTATTGAATTAATTTCACGTTTTCGTGAAGTGGGCCCTTATTTCCAGTGAAGGCCAATCTTAATGCTTCAGCGTACAAATACATTTTGGACAATGCCGTGCTTCTAACTTTGTGGACACAAAATTAATTGTGGTCCAAAATAAACTTACCGCATTTGACACAGATTTTTTGGACAAATTGATATTTACTTTAATTTGTATTTTAACAGTAGTTTATGTATTTAGGTTGTAAAGGTTATCTGGTTTTAAAATATAGAATTAAACTTAAATAAATGTGTTTTGCATCATTGTACTAGACCGCTCAGCAACGTTACAGCTGGCCTCTCTGTTTCTTTGCTCATTTCACAAGATCGTCATCTTGCAATCCTAAGAGAGGCTCAGGTGGGAAAATTCAGAAGTCAGATTGTATGAAAGGAGGATGGTGATAGCAAAATCATCTATATGGACAAAAGAATTGGGATGCTGGACCATTTCAGCAACAGAGATGGCACAGTATTGTGCTTAAATTAATGCCAGTGGAGTTCCAAAACTAAAAGTTCCAAAATTAATACAAGTTTGGAACTCTTTAGCTATGGGATCAGCAGAGCATTGGCGGCTCTTACGGACCATGGACCTAAGCAGTCATAGACCCCTCACTGTGACTCTACGTGGTCTTCGTGGGTGAGTTGTTCCTAAACGCCTCCACTTTTCAATAAGTACATACTACTTACGGTTGACCGTGGGATGTCCAACAGGGATGAAATCTCACAAACTGTCTTATTGCAAAGGTGGCATCACACTTGAAGTGACAGAACAACATATGTTGTTTCACAAATGCTTGTAAATGGACACTGCATGGCTAATTCCTTTGTTTTATACACCTGTGAATGTGAGTGTGGTTGAAACACCTGCATTCAAGATTTAAGAGGTTTGTCCCAATACATTTGGCCATATAATGTATTTCTATTTCAGTATAATACTTTAAATATTCACTTGAGGTGCCAGTATTTTAGCCCTGAAATCACTATTTGGGTATTTCTTTCACCATGATGACAGAAAAAAACCTGCTGGACCACAGCAAAGTCGGCAAAGCTCTGATTTTATGTTGTAACAGGATTTTAAAATATGACAGTTTTGCTGAAATGTAAGTAAGAATATTAAATCATTCGTTACTAGTATGAAACAGGAGTGCCTTGGAAAGGGTGTGTTGTTAAGGACATGACTGAGGAGACAGAAACAGCAGGGCTTTATTTCTAACTAGACTCAGCTAGTGTCAGCTAGTTCAACAACTGCACACGTCCCTACTATGTATGACTCAGCATGCCACCCATCTCCTGGTACAAGCCATGAATATTTCTCTCCTCGGTTACTGCAGTGCTCTCCTAGTGGGTCTTCCCTTACAGCTGGTTCAGAATGCAGCAGCTTGGCTGATCTTCAACCAACCCAAAAGGTTGCATGTCACCTTACTGCTGGTTGACAAACACTGGCTACCCACACTCCAGCTACCCAGAGAGCCTGTCATGCCAGTGACCGTAATGGTAATAGTGGTGCCAGTAATATGTAATACTAGGCCTACAGTAAGGCTTGAGCATTTCATCTTACATGAAACATGGTTCCTCCAACACTGATTCATACTGACACGGAAGAATGAGGGTAACAATAATAGTAATACTAAAAATATGTATCAGTACAGCTATATTTGAGCATTTTCATCTTAGGGTACAGGATGACAGGTTCATACATCTTTAATTCAGACTGATGCAGAACAGTAAGAATAATGGTAATAGTAGTGTAGTTATCTAAAAGACGACTAGCTTATCTTACCTGGTGTTTCAATCTATCAGTCAAAATAAGTAGTTTTTCCAAACTTATTTCAGTACACCAATCTGATTTTCTTACTCTCTCTATCTATCTATCTATCTATCTATCTATCTATCTATCTATCTATCTATCTATCTATCTATCTATCTATCTA
>JBBJLS010000140.1:2885370-2901397 GCA_037577275.1 Bryconaethiops microstoma | reverse complement strand
ATATATATATATGTGTGTGTGTGTGTGTGTGTGTGTGTGTGTGTGTGTGTGTGTGTGTGTGTGTGTGTGTGTGTGTGGCGGGGGCATTTGTTTATTTTATTTAGTAACAATAATATATCAATATAACAGTGCATCTGTTTACTGTCATGTTTTGACTAGTAATGCACCACGACATTTCATCACACTGAACAAATTAATTCTCAATTTTACACAGCTTGCTCACAAATTATGGAATCATCTACAGGCCTGTTCTAGTTACGTTTAAATTCTGTTTTACTTACAGTAAAACTACTAAAGTGCTATAAACTACTAGAGTCTTATTTCATTCACTTTATGCAGCAAAGTGTATTTCATATTTTTCCAATTTTTGGTTGCATACTTTTGGACAGTTGACTAACAATTTCCTCCTAAGTTTGTATGTAAAATCTGGGCACCCTGGTCAAATGACATATTTAGTTGAGAAAAAGTACAAAGTTTAACATATATGGGATATTGTGTCACATTTTCCAAATCACCCTCAGTCAAATGACATGTTTTGTTGATTTGAGAAATGAGTTCACATCCTCTATAGTGAACAAACTTAAATATGGCATTGTTCTGCACATTTTATATTTTCCGGTTGTATTTTTTCCAATATGTTAAACTGAACAAGTAAATAGAAAATGTGCAGAAAAAAAGCCGTGTTTAAAGTTGCTTATTGGAGAGGACATGAGCTCATTTTCCAATTCAACATGTCATTTGACAACTTCATCATAAAGCTGGATTTCTTTATGAGTGAACAGACTCATCTTGGAACAGACCCTCAGTGTGAAGTGTCTGTACTGTTATATGTGTGGCACTGGGGGGCAGCACTTGACAATAGACTAACTGACCCTTTTGACAATAACATGATAATTAGTTTACTAGAATAATGTGCATTTCAGACAATACAGTA
Source organism: Bryconaethiops microstoma (assembly GCA_037577275.1). Taxonomy (NCBI): domain Eukaryota; kingdom Metazoa; phylum Chordata; class Actinopteri; order Characiformes; family Alestidae; genus Bryconaethiops; species Bryconaethiops microstoma. The sequence continues at coordinate 2,900,463 of JBBJLS010000140.1, read as the reverse complement.
ATGGCCTTAAATAATGAGTCCCATGAGGAGGGGTCTCTTACCCATGAGATTCCCCCCTGGACATACAACCATGATCATCAGCTACTCAACAGTTATTCACGCCCATGTGTCTTCTTACAGAAATATCCCTTCTTTAGTCCTCTCCCCACGAAAAAAGTCAGTTCCTTTTAAAGACGCAGTGCCTTCGCTCTTAAATTCTTCCTAAATCCCCCATTCTTTTCCTGTCCCTGCCCTCCCTCTCTTGTTGGTATTTTCTGCCAGAATTCCCCATCCTCCCTCTCTCCCTCCCTCTCTCCCTGAGCTCAGTGAAACTAATAAAGACAGGATTAATTAGATTGTTGTTTAAACAGTGCGATGCCCAGACAGACGCTATAAACTCATAACCAGGGATTGAGGATAGCATGGGGTTAATCTCTCCTCTCTCTTTTTTCACACACTCAAATAAACACACCGTACTCACTCACACACATGCACACAGGGCCACGCGAATTCACTCATGATTATTGACAGGTACCTGTGGTCATATCAATATGGAGTCTTATCATAAATAAGGAGGTTCATCTTTGTGCACATGTAATTAACTTTGGTCATCGATACAGAAAAACACACACAAAGCAACAGGCGTAGTCCCTGGATGCAGTGATGGACTTAATTGAATTGATTCAAATGTGTACCACACACAAGCATGCATCATGCCATTAATAAAATATAGTACATAAACACAATTACAGTCAAAAGAAAGTCAACTAGAAGTCAGAACTGTGCTGATGGAACATTTTTTTCATGTGGAAACATTAAAACCGAATAAATATATTGCATCACTTTTTAATGCACTTGAAATGCGGTGACTCCACATACGAGAGTGAAACTGGGATCCCGAATTAAGCACTGGCTCATTAGAGTAAATTTCTAGAAGCAAAGGTGAAAGCTGGCAGACCTGTAAAAAAAAAAACAAAGCTGAAAGTAATAAAAATGAGAGAAAGGAGTGTGTGTGTGTGTGTGTGTGTGTGTGTGGGCGGATGAGCAGTGCCACCCAAAAAGGTAATAATGTGAGCGAGCAGCACAAAATGAAGAGCAGATAGAGGGAAAACATTTTCAACAAAATAGGTCCTAGAAGTCAGTGTGGATTGTGCATTTGTTTGTTTGTGTGTGTGTGTGTGTGTCACAGAACCCTCGCTGAGTGAGAAGAAGGTGTTATTCCCCAAATCTGGTGAAGGGAGAGGCAGCCAGGTCCATGAATAAAGGCGTCTTATCTGCATGGATGTGATGATCCTGTCCGAAACGCAGCTGCTATGGCTAATCTGTCTCAATCCATCTGCCAAACCCGCCAAATTACACCAACTTCTACTTAACAAACCCATACCAAAGGCCCCAGGCCCTCCTCACAGTCACCCAGAGCAACAGATCCTCAGACCACAGTGACCAAACCTTGATATTGCAGTATGTGATATCCAAATAAGCCTTTCACCATTCACTGAAAGTTTTATTATGTGCTTTAAGCATCCTGATGCTGGGTGTTAAGCATCCTGATGCTGGATGTTATTTAAATTGGTCAAAAATTATAACACGTCACATTAAGGGTTCACAAATATATTTATATTTATAGCAACATAATCGCAATATGGTATTCTGTCCATATTGTTCAGCCCTGACTATATTATTTAACTTCACCTGCAGTTTGCTTTTAAAAGCACACCTATCTTTACTAGAGTGATAATTAACTAGTTTAAGTTGGCTGCTTTTTTAAATATCGTAAATGCCTAAAATATCCCATTGTGACTTTTCTCAATATCGTTCATCCCTAAAACCAAATGAGCAGAAATGAATCAGCTTGAGAGCAATAATGAAACATATTGCAGGCTGGGTGATAATTGCTTAAATGAAAGATGCATCAGACATCGCCCGAAGATATCATCTCGATAACAAAAGCCTGTGGCTACTCGCACAAAGAAAATTCTCTGGATGCTCTCTCTTGCCGTGATGGAAGGGTCCCCGAGGGAGCACATTTCATTTGAGATGTCAAGCAGTCATACGGCGCACAAAAGTGCAATCATATAGTCCTCATATTGCATTCATATAGCTTTCAGTAGCACTCATACTGTATTCACATAGCAGAACAGCATATATCAGCAAAAGTAGTCCTATTTTTGCAAAAGTTTGGTCCAAATGACATGTTTCTTAGTGAAAATAAGTACACGTCCTAAGCAGTGAACCATTTACTTTACATTTTAATCCACAAATAATGTTTATATGTTGAATTAAGAATATTGGGTAAGGAGAACATAAAAAGTGGCCTGTGCAAAAGCCACGACACTTCTGTCTTTAATGTTTATATTTAATGTTTTCAGCTCTACACTTATATTCAATTTGAAAATCAACAAAGCATGCAGTTTGACCTAGGGTCCCCACATTTTTGCATGAATAGCATTACTTTTGTGCTGCTGAGTGTTCAGATATATATATATATATATCAACTATGTTATACAGTTTGACTAGGAGTGCCAAAACTTTTGCAGAGGCCATAGCATGCAGTTCTACTCAAACAGCATTTGTGTACCACTTGTATTCATGCAGGCTGCTCAAACTGACCTCATATAGAAATAAAATAACGAGTAGTAGTATTAAATTTTCAACAAAATAGTGATACTAAAACAGTAAACAATGCACACTGTTACTGTCAAAGCACAATGCACACTGTTAGACTTCATGAGCCTCACTCATGAAGTCAAACATTCACCGGACCTTTGATCAGCCAAGAGTAAAGGGGTTGACTGTGATTGTGACCTTTGGGGAAGAAGGCAGCGCAGCTCACCTTACCAAGCGGCAGGTAGGCATACTGTCACTCTGGTGAAGCTTAACACAAATCTGAGATGAATCTTCTGGGCCTTGCCGTGGGTGGACATACACGTACAGCACATCTTTAAGCAGGCATCTCTTTCTGTTCTGTCAGAAATATTGCCAGCTTTTTTGGTGCTGCTGCAATTGTGTATGCATTAGGAGTCAACATGTAAATCATGCATGTAAATAAAATTGCATGGTTTGTGTACGTGTGTATGTGTGTGTGTGTGTGTGTGACTGTGTGTCTGTGTGAGAGCACATATGTGTGTGTGTGTGTGTGTGAGCGGATATTGCTGTGAAGCAAGGTGGCTCAGAGCCAGGGTTCAGTAATCACATCATCTCCTTTTATTAAATCTCTCTGCACTGCTTCTGCGTTATTAAAATCTCCCAGCATTCCCCACAACGTTTGCCTGCTACACCCCCGTCACACACACACACACACACACACACACATATATGCACCCACGCACAGACCCACAGAAACACAAATATCCACAAAAATAATATGCAAACACCAACAGGTAGGTGATAAATATAAATATCCAAGCCCACTCACAGTCAAAGAAGAGATCAGAGAAGACGCCTATTTTTTTCTGAAGAAAAAAAATACACGTTCAAGGAAGCCATTATGAATAAATGGCATTAAGTGTACACATTAAGAAGCTGTTATAAATGATCAGTGACAACTACACCATTTTCTTCCATTGTTTTGGTCGAGTTAGTCGAACGCTGAAAATGAGGGCAAAGAAGCAGTAAAAGGTTCCAACACTGAAGACCTGCCTAGAAAGGCGGTGTGACTCCTTGTAGAGACCAAGGCTTCGGATTTGTCCTTCTTTCGTGTAAAGAAATGAAAGAGACAGCAGCACCACGGCAAGAGATGCAGCAAAATGTCTGTGTGAATGCAATAGATCAGCATAGTTTTGCTTTTGTTTACTTTGCCAATAACTGTGTTACATAACTGTAATATATTACCGCAGAAAGCTTCCAAATTTACTTGTTCCTATCAAAAAACTGTGAGTTTGAGCCTTGGCAATGTCACAGCTGTGAGTGCAGGTGAGCATTTTCCGGACTGCCCCCTCCTTTCTTTAAATAGTATGGTATATTTATAACAGAGTATTTTCTGCAGTTTTGTTTTGACTTTATATTATATTTTATATTGTTCATGTCTCTCTGTCTCTGTGTCTCTGTGTCTCTCTGCAGTCGTGCCATAAACTGTTTCTGGGGTTCTTGAGATAGGTGAGAAAATGTGTAAAAATACAAAAAACCTCAAACAAAACAAAGAAAAACTTCTATTAAAAGAATGTCTCTTTTCTCCTGTTACGTACCATTTTGGAGAAATATGTTTTTGTTGTGATGATGACAATGTATTATATACATTTGAATCAAGTAAATCCAAAGCATTGCCTTTGCAGTGTTGTGTGTTTCCTAAGCACTAACCACTGACTTTATAATATTATAAGTTTATAATAAACTTAATGGTTGGCTGTTACATTTTTGATTTCTCAGAAGACAATCTGGTTTGATCTGTTAGGTTTACAGTATTAAAAAAGCTAGCTCTCATAAATGCAGTTATTTATATGTATTCATATAATTTTTTAAAAATGACAGCAAGACATCTGGCTACAGAATTCAATAAAAGGATCAAACAATACAAAAGTATCCTCAAAGGCCCTACATGATCTTAAGGTAACTTCAGGGGCGGACTGGGACAAAAAAAAAAAGGACCTGGACTTTCTCCCAAGTAGGTCTACGTCTAGGCCATCGTCCAGCGCAGGGGTATATTCACTCTTTTTTGGGGGCTTTTACCTATGGATTTTACACCTGATTAATGACTGTATTACACCTGCTTAATGACTGTATTACACCTGATTAATGACTGCTTTTGTTGGTTAATTTCTCAGTTAAACAGAAAGGCAGGCCGATGGCCGTGGACTGGGCGGCTGTTCTGGACTTTTCCAGAACGCACAGATTGCCAGTCCGTCCCTGTGTGTATTTATGTTTATTAAAAAAGTTTTAAGGAGCTACATTCTCTTTGATATTTTAGGGTTTCAAGCTTTTTTAAACTGACAAATTAATAAACGTCAATACAAGACTAATAACAGTAAGACAAAAAATGTAAAAATGCTAAAGAATAGGTACCACCACAGTGACAGAATTTGTAACCAAAAAGGACTGATTGTAGTTTTAAATAAACTGTTCTAGAGGCTGAAAAATTATCTGTACACAAAGGCGTTTCATCATAAAAATGTCAAAACAGTGAAATATTTTTCAGCTCGCCTGTTTGACATTCAGGAGGGCTTCCTGGGATGACATTCACCACTGTGGACAGCAGAACTGTGGCTTAAAGGACCCATATGCTACCTTTTTTCCGCTTTCACTTATTACAAATAATTGTAATTCAATTTACACAACCAGTTTCCAATCTCTACTTATTTTATAGAATTAACCAGGCTGTTTTTATTACTGTGCCTTTAAGCCTGATGTATGTAAATGACTTCTTTCCTGATTGGGTGACCTTCAATCAAAAACCGGTCTGATCTCAAATACTCCAAATAACTTTTGTGGAGGGGTGGTGCTTCACTACCTTAGGCTGAATATTCAGAAAATATTGCACTTATACTTTTGCAGTATAAGTGCAATATTACTGTGTATCATTCAATGTCTGCTGCTACTAGGCAAGTGAAGAAACTCACTGTTCACAAAAAATCTAATATATAAATATATGTTTGTGTGTTGATACATATACACATATATATTAATTATAATATTTTGTATAGAGCACAGTTTTTTAATTATACTGTTATATTGTATAGTTTTTTTATTTCTATATGCTTCTACTTTATTCTCTTCTCCACTTTGCTGTTGAAACAATGCTGATTTACCACCTGTGGGACTAATAAAGCGTTATCTTAGCTTATCTTATCTAAATTTGCATATGTGGGCTGTTTCGGAAACTGAAGGCGGCTGTCTCGATGCCATGCCGCCTCATAAGTCAGTGCCCTAGAAGGCATTATTGTGATTAAGGTTCCTGCAACCAAGGCGTCGGTACTCCACAATGTTGCAAAGACACTGAAAGGCCTTCAGAAAATAATGGAAGAACCACAGCAGGTGGCACTTTATACAAAGATTAGATTCGTACATGACTGGGTGCCTTCCTGCCTCAGGTACGTTTTCAAATTTTAACAGTGTATATCATCAGCCACTTTTATTTCAAAACAAAACCAAAAAACAAGTAGAATTAGTTTTTCCATGAGATGGGCCCTTTAAGAATATATCTGATATCTGATACTATGACCTGTGCATGGTTTACACAAGCTGAATCACCTCTGCATGGCTGTTTATGTAGCATGTGGGATACTCAGAGGTGTACAGATTAAATGTGACAATGTACAGAGGGGTGTGTCTGAACGAGGTGAGAGTAAACCTGTGTGTGTGTGTGTGTGTGTGCGCGCGCGCGCGTATGAGTGTGTTTGGATAAAACAGCTAATCCCCAAGCCACCAGAACGCAATATCCTGTCAGCCAGATTCTCATTTCCTGTGTCTCTGTGGCAGAGCGAGAGGAAAAAAAAAAGGAGAGGGGGGGCACCCGTTGCCCCAGAAACAGAAGATACAGCGGCCCTGTTTGAAAATGTCTGTGGCGTTCTCTCTCTGGCCTGCCCCCTCCCTTTCTCAATTTCTCCTTTTATTATCTCAGATTTAATAAAGCAGAGGCGAGCAGCTTGTTCTGCCATGAAACATTTATTAGCTGCCTGTAATGAAATTGTTGTGGGGGAGCCAAGATGATGAGAACTCATCACACATTATGCAAAAACAGTGGCAATATCACAGGAGAAGACACCTCAGAGTCATCTTCCTCAGCATGGCCACCTCCGCTATCTCTCTGCCCTCTCTGCTCCTCCACAGTCTCTCCTGACCTGTCTGCTCTGCGGGACGGTCCTCAGAACTCTCCTGCATTCCCCCATCTCTCCGTTCTCTCTTTCTTGTGCCATAGATACCATAGTTAGTCCCGGCTTTCTAGGTGTCTTAAGTTCTATCTGTATGTCTCAGCACTATTGGAATGAGGCTTGTCTATCAGCAACAAACCCTATCTAGTCACAAAATTCTTGAATTTCAGGAAGAAAAAAAACTGTAACTCTATTCAAAAGATCATAACATCTGTCAGTATATCGCTGGCAAGCCCAAGCTATTATTCCACACTGAAACTAAACATAGTGAAATGGCGTTAGACCCACTAAGCTGTTCGCTGCTGAAACCAACTGCCCGTCAATATCAGATCTGCACCAACTATAGCTTAAAAAGCTGCTAAAAATGTTACTATTCTCCGCCTTCTTTTAAATATTGATAATGTGCTATACAAAGAAACCCACTTGACTTGACTGGTAGAACATTAGACTAGGTACCTCAGTTTTAGTGCCTCCAATGTAGTCAGAAGACTTAGGAGTAATAAAAGTGTACATTTAGGGTTTAAAAAAGTTATTTCAGACCATTATTATTCGTCCATTCATCATAAAATGTCCAGACAGCTGTCCACACTGCTGAATGCGCTCCTTCCTCCAAAATGCTGAATGGTGTGTATGCAGTAACTGACCTGTATTTCACCCAAAAACCTCATATTTCCAAAATTGTAATTTTTAGGCAATAATATTAACAAAAGATGGATCACTTGGACCACTCCAATTTGAATTATAAGAACCAGCCACTGAATGTGTATAACGGATTTGACAAAATGTTTTAAAATGTTGTTAAGCAACATATTTACCAAAGGAAATCTTTTATTAAAAATCATGTTTACTACTATTTACTTTTTTTTCTAATTATGCAGAAATCTTTTGATAAATCAGTGAAATTGTCCTTTAACTCAAAGTGGTACTTAGGAATACTGATTTAAGGACTCTGCTATGGTACTCTAATCATCTCTCTTTTAGTAGGCCCACCAAAACCCAGAACTAGAACCATATACTGTATATGTTCACATCCATTTATAGTCCAACACACACGACTACAGCCATCTGAGCGTTGCACACTGAGATCAAAGTTTGTACTGATTGCCAAATGCTGCTTGTGTCCATTAACACGAAAAGCTGTTTGGTAACAGCCAGCCCTCTATCCTCAGCACAGCAAGGAGACATGTCTAAGAGCCTAATTAGCATTGTTCCCATAATCATGGCAGCCCCCCTCTTGCCTCCTCCAGACGCAAAACCCACCAAGCGGGGAGATGATTAAGAGAAAACGGGCGATAAACGGAGGGATAAACTGATTGGTGTCATCACTGCTATCAATCTCAACAAGCGGGCAATGAGGTTTGGAACAGAGAAATATTATTAGAAACCAGACAGTGATGAACGAGGTAATGGAGGGACGCACTGGAGACAAGGAGGGAGAGAGAGAGAGAGAGAGAGAGAGAGAGAGAGAGAGAGAGAGACCAGAGACCAGAGACCAGAGAGAGAGATGTGGTGCATGTGTGAAAGAGAGAAAGAAAACTAAATTGAAATCTGAAAATGTTAATGGTATAGAAACTTTACATTATGTGGAGGTTTTTTGAAGTTTACAATGCTCCTTCATACTCACACATTGACAAAAATGATTCTTCAAAGGTTCTTTAGTTACACATGTTGATTAGATTATTTTGGGACGGTACAGAGGTCACACAGTACTGGAATATAGACAATAAAATACAAAACATTTGAACATGCATTCGTCAATAACAAGTTCAGTTGTTAAGTTCTCTTGAGTTCAGTCAGCATCATGATGCATTCATGCATTATTACACCCCTCTGTGATTCCACTACTGGTGTGCCATTTGTGTAACAGATACTACAATTACAAATATGTATCAGGCACACTATAACCACACTTAATCTTATAAAACACCTCAAAATTTCTAGCTAGAATTAAATAGAATTAATATGTGCATCCACTTAGCATTATTTGAATCACTTTTTTAAGAAAAAAGTTATATTTTATATGTTAAGAAAATGTATATTTTAGTGTTTCATAACTTACCCTGTTACCTGAACCCTCCTACGTGTGAAACGTCTGGAAAATGCTATCATATTTTTCAAATTTCCTGGAGATTTACATCCCTGTTACTCAAAAATTCGAGACTGAAAATGAATTATTTGTTGTTAGAATATGATTAGACATTTTATCCTAATGTAATTAGCATGGATGTTAGTTAAGCACATGCTAAAAATTCAACCCTCAACCATTTAAATCACTGTCTGCAAAGAAATCTTGTACAAAATGATAGTGATCCTGTGATAGCAGAACAGATTTAGATTTTGGATATTAAACATAAAATTAAGAGTTGTGAAACCAACTTCCCAATGATGGATTTTATATATTTGAAAGTAATCTGAGAATTGTTACTTTGGCTAATAAATGAATGCATACCTGTATTAGTATTACATTACATTATTATCAATTAGAACATTCTGAAATAGATGCATCTGAATCATCACCTTAACACTGACATGTTTTTGTAGGCCTCATTTTGATGAACTACATGGAATGGTCTTGTTCTCAGCTCCAGAAGAGAGGGCTGATCTGCTGTGGTGCTGGTGTCCCCTGCCCCGCTGAGTTATCTATTAAACCCGGGGTGTCCTAAATATCCGCTCGCTTCGTGGAGGACGCTGGTGCTGTGGGCTGTGGAGGGAGCCCCTCGCTAGATTCATTTTGTGTCTGGGTCCCAGGCGCCGTGCCCTGAGGCTCCCTGTCTTTATTGGTGTGGGACTGGCTGCTGTAGGCTGAGCTGACTGACTGGCTGCCTGCTGCATACAGAGAAGTCCGAGAGTGCCGTGAAGATGGAGTGTGTTTGTCTGTCTGTGTGACCCTGTCGGTCAGTGTATAGGTATGAAAGTGAGAGTGTGTGCTGAATGCCTGTGGGTGTTGCCATAACACTTGTGAAATAAAATATGCTCGATGAGGAGGATGTGAGGAAGACAGTTTTTTCAAGCTAATATTTGTCTGCACAAGTCATTCAGTACTAGGGATGTTCTGATATGGACAGTGTAAGGAGTGTCATTATCCAATATTTTTGATATACTTAGCTGCCAAAACTAACACATTTATTAAATATAGACATTAGGATTGTATCTATTTGGATTTGCATTAGAGAGACACACAACATTTATTTATGCAGGGTTACAAATGCAGTAAAGTGATCAAAATACCATAATAATTACGATTGCTGTGCTTAAATTACTAAAACATTTCAGCACAGTCTCAGTGTGGCCTATTCTACTGTTCCAGATCACATTAAATACATCAACAAGTATCAGTTTGAAATATCGGCCAAATCGAAACATCTATCCAATGACAAGATTTCTCAAGCAATTGGCTGCCAATGCCAGTATGATTCTGATGTCACTGTGCATTCCCATCCATTACCACAGACAGTCATTTCCAATACTTGGAACAGAAAACCTGCAGACTCAAAACAGGCTTATAATAGAAAACTATTGGGAGGTGTTTTAAAGAAATATGAAATTATATGTAGTAGTCGAATATATGATACAGTGACTTGGTTGAAAAATGCTGGAGCATTCACATAGGGCCTAGATCCGACTTTTTTCTCATTTTATTAGGTCGGTTTATAACATTTGTGTGGATTACGGATGTTATTCATTTCTACATGATAATTTTCCAACATCTCTTTTTCCCTAAAAATTACACAGGCTGTTTTTGTGATTGTATCTCAAAGACTGATACATCTAAGTGACCTCTGATTGTCCTTTTATTTCGTTTCAATCGAAAAGCAGTCCTTACGACTTCAGTGTGTAAGAGTAAACCACAGCACATATGCCATGTGTTGTCAGTACAATAAATGGACTACTGAATTCACAATGAATGGCTAAAACAATAGTAAAGTAAAAATGGACTAAACTTGAAAATATCTGTTCAAATTCCAATTGTCGTTATAACCAGAAATCACTTGGCAGTCCTTAAACAGAGCACACACCTGCTGTAAGTTATGGGGGTGGGGGATGGGTGGGGTAGAGTGGCGGTGGGTGCCAATGGACAGACGGCAGGGAACACAAAGAGTCATTGTTGCTCATCCACTCAAGGTCATCTGCACAGGAGTGTGCCAAGTCTCCTTCACAGATGCATACCATAGCACCCAACCTATACCGAACACCACACACTCACTCTCTCTCACACACACAGACACAGACACACACACACACACACACCTACATGTGAACCTACACACACACACAGAAATACAAAGTTTGTATATAGTCAGAAGTCTGTCTTGTGAGACAAATCTTTACAAAAACATCAAACGGGCATAAAAATTAAACAAAAGATATTCAAACAAAAGGCAAGTTTTAAAGATAACATTGTCTTTAACATCAGAGCTTCCTCATGGTTTGCTCACTCCTTTTAATGCGTGAAGCTCTGAGCTCAAGCAAAGCCTCAGAATCTATCACACACACGTGGCGCTGTGGCAGAGCTTCAGCCGTGAGTAATTGATGATTTTGTTTATAGCAGCTGTCTTATTTGTCCTCTTCTTAGAGTTGCTCTGGCAAAACGAAAAATTGTATTTTTACTACTTGAAATATGGGTTTTTTTTGTCCCCTTCATAGTCTTCTAATAAAATAAAAAGTGTAAAAGCTTCAGTATGCTTCATCTGTAAAAAATGACTCGGTATGAAAAGACCTCACGATGACTAAACATTAAACAAACTGCTGTGTACTGCAGTAAATATGTGTAAATGAAGTAAAACTGCGCTCTGTGTTTGAGAGCATGGATTGGAGCTCAGAAAATCAAAAAAAAAAAAAGATTTCATGGCCATTATCAATTGTTTTAATAAATCCATAGACAATTCCAGCCCTACCTGTTATGTCAGATTTGCCTTGGTTATTATTGTATATCGAATGCATTTTGTCCACTGCACAATCAAAAAAGAAGAACTAACCAAAACAGGATCCAACAGAACTGTGGTTCACTCTAAAGTACTGGTTTTCAAACTATGGAATGCTACGCTCCCTTTAGTGGTATGTGGACGGATCTCTGAAATACTATTACAAGTGAAAATACATTAAACGTGAGATCATTGAAATGTGATTTAAAATAAGTTTTGTCTTTCATGGAGTATGTCTGTTTCAGTAATAGCCTATTTAAAAGTGAATCATAATTAACTGTTATTAAAAGTTTAACTGAGATGGCAAAGTTATGATATTGTTCTCATATGCTGTGTGTGTGTGTTTGTGTGTGTCGTGAGGGGTGACCCTAGTTGTGTATGAGAGCTGTATGAGTATAAGTGGCAGTTCTATTGCATCCCTTTTGTAGATCATTTCTACTTGTCAGGAGGAAATTTGCCTCCTGTGTGAGCTGTGCGTAGCTGAACAGAGTAGGCCCACACTATTGTATTTTAAATGTTGGTCGTAATGGAGGTCCTTGTAGAGTCAAACATTTTCTGAAGTGATAAGCAGTGTAAAAAAGTCTGATAACCACTGCTCTAAAGTGTCTAATTTGGTTAATTAGCTATCTTGCTTGGTACTTAATGTAACTTATACACATCCACAATTACAACAAATGTATGTAGAAATAAACAAAGCTTATATTTTCTCCCATGAGTGGGAAAAGATAAGCGAAAACAGTCATTCTGTGTAGGTTAACTAGCCTAAGTGCTAATAGTGTTAGCTTCCTAAGTAAGGCAATCTCCTTTTCAATCTTCATAGAAAGCAATGAAAATTCTAAAAAAAAAAAAGAAGACCATTTTAGATTACATTCTGGTGCTCTAACTGGTGATGTAGTCTTGGTTGGTATCAGTCTTGAAGGATAGTCTGAAAAAATTGTCATTAGCTTCAGCTGCAAGTGTTAGCAAAGACAGCACCTTTAGGTCTTGCTGGTACCAGTCTTAAATAGTCCCCTGAAAATCTTCAAACAACACTATATTTCAGCTGGGAGTTGATCCCAAAACAATCAAATTCTAAATTCCAGGCAGTTAGCAGTTGACTCCAAACCCACAAGCACACAGAATGTGGGATATTCTGCTGTTTGAAACTCAGCCTTTCACAACACATTCTGCTGTATTTGTTGTACAAAGTGGCCAAACTAGAAGTAAACGGTAAAATTTGTAAGACAAAATTGGCATCAAATAACATCACTAGTCCTAAAACTTCTACCCACCTAAAGGAGTTTACAGAGGAAACTTAAAGATCAAAATACTCAGCTATAGGAATTTACTCTTAAAATTTTACTGCAAAGGTTATATAGCTTTTTGGAACTGTGATAATTGTGTAGTATCAACTCCATCGACTCCATAGATTTCCATTACATGGAACTGGAATCACAGTCAACACCAAAAATTTCTGTAGTCAAACAGCACTAGGTTTGTTACGTCTTAAACACATTTTCAGAAGATCACCCAGCATTTAGAGCTCAGAGTAGAAAAAGAAGGACCAATATTACATGGATGACAGCTTCATCTTTGTACTGCCTGGTAAGCAGAAAGACTTCACTAAACTTATTCAGGATCTAAATCAGCACTCAAACGATAGATTCTGCTGGGTTCGGACAATAAGGTGGACCTCAGCATGTGTGAAATGCAGACAATGTAATGGCTAAAGCATGAGAAAGAGTGATTTTTGTCATCCTCCCTTTCTCATTCTCCACTCCCTCTCTCTTCAGCTCTCCTCTCCCTTCTCCCTTCCCCTTTAGGGAAGCTCCAGGTGTCAGTGATGAAGGGAGTGCTGCTGCTCCCTGCCAGCGTCTGACACATTTCACAACAGCGATAACAGCCCGCAAGATCGTCCTTCAGCTGTCTGGGCCATGCTGATGTCAATGCTGGTACATGGGCCTGCTCAGTTTCCACATGATCAAGACCGGAACCCACCAGCACAATCAATATCACTTGAATTCTTAGCAAGGTTCCTGTAGATGAAGGTTGTCCAGCTCAGTTCAGCACAGTTTGATGATTTCCATGTTCAAACTGTCTAACATGATTAGACTTTGCATGTGGTAGAGTATCTTAGAATTTTGACAAAGTGGACAAATATAAGCCAAATGATTGTTAAAGCTGACCTTGGATCATACTAGTTGGTAGCCTAGTGGTTAGGGCGTTCGCCCTGCGATCAGGAAGTCGTGTGTGCGATTCCCAAGACTGCTAAGACTGGTACCCTGAGTAAGGTACCTTCCCCACACACTGCTCCACAGGCGCTGTGTTCCTGGCTGCCCACTGCTTCACTGGGTGAATGGGTTAAATTGAGAGAGAGAATTTAATGCTGTTCACACTGTGTGCTGTGGTGTGTTCAAGTATGACAGACTGGTCACTTTCACTTCACTTCATTAGTTACACTGAAACAATTAGGCTGATCCAAATTGTACACTGAAAAAAGTTATGCATTGATTCAAATGTGTGTTCAAATACACAACATCAACCTAAATGTTGCTAAATGTAAGTATTCAGAAAAACAAAATTGTGATGATGTATTATTTTTGTAAATGTGAAAATGTAATTAGATAAATGCAATGGGCCAGTTTTCGCAGTGTATATATGACAAGTGGAACTGTGTGGAGAGCTGTTTATTGATATATAAAAAAAGAGGAGGAAGACACTGGAATGCCATCAAGCACTGCTACGCTTTCTACTCCAGCTGCATTACCTCGCAGCCTGGGTATACTGTTACCATTAACTGGTGACATTAGCACATCAGCGATGAAATTTCTGGATGGTAGGGAGATCATCAAACTGTGCTGGACTCTTCCTGCAGGCTGATAAGTGAACACCCCTTTGGACTATATATGTCTCCACTGTCAATGTAGCATTGCTCTTCATCTCCCTGAAGATCCATAAGCATACAGAAACACAGATGGGGAACATCTGCAATGCTGGGGCATTATAGTCACCAGTAAGGTGAGTCTTATATATAAGACTATGTTAACGAGTGAAGTGAGTTTGGAGTGGCCCTGTAGTTTTAATGTGTGGAAGAGATGTCATGGGATGTCCTGCCTTACTTCTCATAGTCGTGCTTGCAGTAGAGCAGGCGGTCTCGGCAGTAGCAGGTCCCGCTGAGGCTGCTCAGGCACACAGCACACTTCACACAGGTCTCATGCCAGGACTGTTCATTTACACGCAGGAGGAATCGGTCAGCGATGGGTGACTCGCAGCCTGCACACACTTCACCTCCACCCACATGCTCTGAGGAAACACACACAATACCGTGTCAGAACATGTAATATTTTATACCATATTTATTATAGTTATATTTATTATATATAATTATTGACCCCATTGGTGAATATATA
>JBBJLS010000140.1:2840952-2874323 GCA_037577275.1 Bryconaethiops microstoma | reverse complement strand
CCAGGTGTTTCTGAGCAGGGAAATCACCAAAACCTGCTGGACCACGACCCTCCAGGACTGGAGTTCCACACCCCTGCCACAGACCTACAGTCAAATCTGTGGGTGGTGGGCCATCTTCTCTCACCTGCTTCAGTGTTAATGTCTCTCTCATCCAGGTCATCAGAGGACATTGTTCCAGTTGAAGGGGCTTTGGGCAGCTTACGATTCAAATGGGCTTTAGGAAAGAGTATAAAAAAAAAACAGTCCAAATCAAGCAAATTTCACTATATTAAGAGGTTGAAAATAATGGATAGATTACCTGGACTGGAAAGAGATTCAAGGCTTCCTCCCATACTCTCGGTGTCACTGTAGCCGATGCGCCCTGTTCATCAACAGTTGACATCAATATGTTAAGTTCTTTATATTTGATGGCAAAAAACAAAAACAGCAGAAAGCAGGACGTACTTCCATCACTAATAGAGCTGCCACGTCTCGTGTCGTCTAGTGGGGGAAACGAGTCTTGAGGAGACGTCAAGGGGTTGCTTGCTTTACGCCGCCCCGTAGGAGGAGTCCTGCAGAAACCAAAGCAAGTAGCAGCTACTTTTTTAGAAAAGTATCATGAAGATGAACATGAAGAGAAGGTTGAAGAGGATAAACATGAAGAGGGTTCTACAAAAACAGTAAAATGTCCATGGTTTGATTTCTGTATAAATTAAGCATAACTTTGACAGCTTGCATTGCTTTTCATGCTGTTAGTGAATAAGTCTTAGGATGTGGCTATAATTAAGGTTGCTAATTACAATTAGGAATTATAGTGGAATCATATCGGCACTTCGGCGGATATTTGCTTAAAAACTCCAACAGATATGACGAATATTCTAAACGAATATTTGATGATGTATTTATTGCCCTACAGAAGAGTAGAAGGTGATGCTAGTTTAAATATAAGCATTCTCTTCAATTTACTGCATTTGTAACCTTACAGCAATAAGTATAAAATAAATATAAATACTATTTCTCTGTAATACTCATTTTGGTTCTAATGACCTAATTCCATAAATATGTATTGGAACCACTGTCAGCAGAAATGTACCAGAAATTAAAAGCCACATATTGGTACTGGCTCACAATTCTCATATTGCTGCATCCCTACATGTAATAGGCCTGGGACTTTAAGAGCTTAATGAAAAAAAAATCACTTAATTGAATTCCATTTTATTCCAAATGAGTGTCTCCTCGCCTCCATGAGGCAAGAAGGGAAACATTTTCAGAATATGCTCTTTTTCGAGACACTGTATAAACACAAGCCTGAAAATACTTTGCCTGAAAATACTAACATCACCCAAATCAGTTTCCTCACCTCCTGGATGGTGGAATGAACTCTTGGAAGGTGAAATTTTGGAGCGGCTGCTCACGTCGGCTCTTTCTGAACACGTAGTGCAGGTAGGGTTCGCCAGGCTCGCATGGCCTGCAGGTCAGTTCCAGGTTGTGGTAGCCCAGAGGAACCGCCTCCATCTGCTGTCTCTGATAGTAGAACATGTTGATGGTCACCTAGGTGTAGAAACACAGGCTTGTGTTAAAGCAATGTCTCAAAACTCATATTCCCTACATGATTTAAATGGGATAAACAGAGTGCTAAGTACACAATAGATCCAAAGGCGTGTAGACACCTGCTCATCCACCTGCTCATATAGAGCTTTATACCACCCAGCTGACGCCTGGCACCGGGCAAAGTAACCTTAGGCTCACGTGCAGCGGCTCCAGAGCGACTGGCAGTGCTTTCCTGTGGAGATTATCCAAGCTGTGTGTGTGTGCAAGGGAACACCTGGGTCAGCAATGGAAGCAAAGTGGCTAAATTCATGAATCATTTGAAGCCCGTCAGTACTGCTTCGTCAGGCTAGTGCCATGTGCATTTACTGTATATTCTGCACTTTTTCACACTGCTCCAGTCTTGTGTGATGTTGCATGTTGCACCGTGGGCCCAAGGAACATAATTATAATTATAATGTTAAAATAATAACATTATAATCTTTTTAGAAAGGCATTTTGCTAATGCATTTTTATAGATTTTCCTGTTTTTCTTTTTGTTTGTTTTTCTTTTACTCTGTGGCACTGTGAGATTGCTAAAATATAAAGTGCAATACAAATACAATCTATTATTATTATTATTATTATAAGGAGGAAAAACAATGAGACCACTTGTTTTAATCTGACTCATTTGAAGCAATGTCTGGACGTTTGGACATGTAATAAAAACAGAAATATATGAAGTACTTGGTTCTGTGAGTTGGGATGTTGCATAAGGTGTGTTGGACCAAAGTTTTGAGGCTTGGTTAGCCCAGTGGTAGAAGATCATGACGACGACTGAGCTTTAAATTCAACTTGAGCAAGGCAAACTCAGAATGTCTCTGCATAATTAAACAACATCTTACAGTAATATACATGAACTGCATTTCATTCCCACACTTTATCACCATGATTTGATATGCTTTTAGTGATATATTGGCTGTTAACGGACTTCCTTCTCAGTTTGCTGTGAACGGGGTTACTTTGTGGTATTTCACAAGAGGCTACAACACAACCAATACTCACAGAAAACAGAGGAGGTGGCCTGCAGAGATTACTACATATTTACCACTCAATAAACAGTGTGTTTCTCTGATCATGGAATAATGGTTTAAAAGGCTCAGAAGTTTATAGTTTTGCTCCCACCTCTTTCAGGACGTTGTCTCCTTGGCTGATCAGTTTACGGGTATGCACAATGATCCTTTCCTTCGCTTTTTCCAGCTCCTCCTGGTGAGCCTGGGCATCGCACACACACTGCTTGTACAATGTCTCAGCCTCAGTAACCTAAGAGAGAGTGAAACCATTCATAATTTGTTAGTAACAAAGACTGTGCTTTAGCTCCTTCAGTGCAGATAACAGACTGGTATCTCTCAGTTGTAGCAGTCCCAACATACTTCATTCGTCCTTTATTTGTACTTTATTGCTATCCTTGCTCTAATGCACCTTATCTTAATTATCAAGCCCACAAAGGTCGAATCAGGTGCTTTAGGGTGCTGAAGACAAAACACCCTGCCCTTCCCAGGTCTTCTATTCAGTCACAGTGTTCGTGGTTGACTAAGACTCCGTCCGTTGATTTTTTGTCCGTTAATTAAAAATACTTTCTTTTCTGAGCTAACACTCATGGCGCAAGTTTCAATTTCATCTTTGTATAGATGACTTTTTTCAGACCTTTTGTTCTAGCTGTGGCACAGCTCTAGGCTGTGGACTATCATAGGCTGCTGTATTAGTTAATTGCATGTGTTCCGAATTTTATTTAGTCATTACTGAGACTCTCTGTCCTCCAAGCACCAGAAGAGCAGCACAGATGCTTGCCTTAGTCTGAGCATCATCTCGAGACTTCCTCCTCTTGTCCAAGGTCTTTGAGCCGCCGGCCTCCTCCATTCCTTTAGCGGTCATGGCTTTGGCCTTCTCCAGCTCTTCACAGCGTTGTATGTACTGCTGTCGAGCTCGCTTCAGCGCCACAGCTGCATCATTCTGTAACACACAATCACACACACTCACATTAGTAAGAGGATGATGTGACAAAACCTGAGCTGCATTTAGTCATATACTGTATATAATACATTATTATAACACACACATGCACACACGTATACACTCAGGGCATACTGACCATTCTCCTCTGCTCCCTCGTCCATTGCTCCTTGAACTCCCGACGCCACTTGTCAATCTCATTACGCTTGGCTGACAAAGCCTTAGGTAAGTACAGCAGTGAATGGAAAATCAGTGCAAGGTAATTAACAAATCACTCAACTGATCACTCAATCCATTTAACTGTACAAGTTTCCTGGCATTTTTGCCTAATTCTTATCACCTCAATGTATCCACAAATGGGATTGTTTTTTTTGCTTTTTTAAAAAAGTAAGCTTCTTTTAACAATTGAATCTTCATTCATGATTTCTTCATAAACTACGAAAAGAACCAAACAGCAAAATGTTTTGTGGCACAAGTCGATGGAAAAATCGCAATGACTTTTCATACGCAAAAATAACATAAAATAAGACAAAAAAAACCATTTGAGAACATTTTTAAGTAATTCTACTTTTCTTTTCATCGCCAAAACTTTCACACTCTCTAAAAAGCAGCTGTGTTCAAATGATAATCATTTATTATTCATTATTCCTTGTTTGTATAAGCAAAAAAGAGGCATAACATTTGAGTCATTTTTCTTTTTTTTCAAGCTGGTCCCCGGTATTTGTCATATTTGTGAGAATAACCCACAGTTTGAACTGGCGAGCTGTTGTCGTCTAAATGCATGTTGTTGCTGTACTCAAATCTGACTGTTGTATCTGCACTACAACGCTACGTTCTGATGGAGTACCTGGTAACAGCGCTGCTGGAGCAGCTCAGTCGTCTGTTTGGCTGCGGTGCTTGTCTTAATGTCCTGCTCCAGGGCCATGGTGTAGATATACTGCAGCGGCATCAGGTCCTACACACAAACACATCAGACCCTCATTCTTTAAATGCATAATAAGCTGTATGTGCTGTATATATGTGCATGTTTTATGTATATAATGTATTGCATGCTTCTGCTCTTTAATTATTTATGCACATGCACACAGAATTACACACACCTGTTGCGCAACACAGCCCTTCGTTGTGTCTGCTATTTTCATAATGTTCTTGGCAAACTCTTGCTCTGCAAAGAAACAAAGATCAGATGGAGAGTGATTTGGGAGTATGTATTATGTATTATGTACACATCATTTGATATTCTGTCATGTTGACAAAGGAGGAAATATGTCAAGCCCACTTCAAGCTCTAAAATATCACATGATTTTCAAAGACTTTGTTTACTGGTGTATTTCTGTCTTGTGCAAAACAAGGAAATCTAGCACGAAATATGAGTGACTGAAAATAGTGTTTTGCTGCTGTATGACTATTGACAAGCTCTAAGTGTTCCTCCCCAAATATCAATATTACACATCTAAATTCCTCAGTTACATAAATAAATTGAACCAGAACCCATTACAGATCATAGACCATATTGCTGCACTGGAAAAAAAACAATATTGAATCTCTAGCGCAGCAAAGTGGCTAGCTGGCACCAGCCTCGTGCTGTGACCCTGCGTCCCTTTTTGCTCTAAAAATGATCTACTCACTCAGTAAACATCCACCAGAGTACACTGTGCAAAAGGACTGAAACAAACCTTAGAATGAGTAAATTAAGTTACTTAAAAAGTGTCAACACACGCATTCAATTGCACAATTTGTACAATCTCTGTAGTAAAGCACTGCCAATTCAACAGGGTGCTCTGAAACAGCTGCACCATGTCCAATGTTAGACATCAATTGGATCTTTATCCAATACATTTAAGACGAGCTGGACTGGCGTTTGTGATCCAGAACTAATCATCCAACATCAGTATCTGACCTCATCAAAGCTCTAGTGGTTGAATGCAAGCTAACCCTCACAGCAATGCTGCAACATCTATTGTAAAGTCCTCCCAGAAGAGCAGAGACTGTATTATGCGGAAGGGCGTCGACAAACTTTTGGAAACACTGTGTATGAGTTGCCAGGCTAATCTCGCGCCTTCTTTTTCCATCAGTCTTTCTGTCTTCCTGACAGGGCCTTGTAATCTGGACTATAATCTCCATCCCACCGTGGTAGATACAAGGCTGACTGCACTCACTGGCATACAGTCACTTTCATATTTTCACATCAACATAAATCACTACTGTAATATAGTAATAAAGTAATAGTTTGGCTATAAGAAGTTCTTTTTTTTTGTGAAGTGGTTAATTCACATCTAAATGCAGGTGATCAAGTATTGCTACTGCAGTACACGACATACTACAATATTTATTTTTTATAACTTCTGATAAGACGGAATGGACGAAAAAGAACCAACACTACTAAAACTGAACATTCTGTTGGTCAAAACAGATGATATCCATGTACTCAGAAAAGCATACTGTGTTGTAACTTATCATCATAAGGATAAATATCATGTTGTCCAGTACTAGTCCACAGCAGATTCACTTTTTACCCATATGCAATATCAATACTTTGCCACTAGATGGTATTGTGAATGACACCCCCCAGTCTAAAGTTGTAGATTCTTTTAAACCGAGTTACTGTCGGCAAGCAGAACTAACTAAAGAAATCATGTCAACGACTTATTTATACACCAGCATTTTCAAGACAGGTCTCGCTTTTTTCATCTTGTTCCTCAAAACAAAAACCGATTGGATGCATATTGATTGTGTTGTTGCCCGTGTGATATAATTAAAAATAATCTTTATTCTCTGGAGTTGGCACTGACATTGTTGTAAAATCGCAGTGATCAAAATACAATTTAACATGAAGCCATTATTAACGAGGAAATACTCAGTGGTTGGAAAAAGCCAGAAAATAAATGACAGCAGTGTTCAGTGTTTCTCAGGACAATAATTACATTCTAGATGACAAAAATACTATGAATGATATGAACTAGATTTGAACCACTTTATTAAATCCATAAATCCCCAATGAAGTACGAGTAAAAAGCAGGTAGGTTACACTCACCCAGGCTGATTCTCTTGTCCATCCATGTGAGCAGGTCCTTGGCATAGCGGCACCACAGTTTGGCGTACTGCAGGGCCAGCTCCACGCCACCCTCACTCCGACACAGGGCCAGGTCAGCATCTTGGGCTGAGAGTGAATACATGAGCATCACTGGAACCTGTCCGTTGGTTCCAACTCACCCTAGCCAACACAGACGCAGGCCTGACACACACAAAACCCTCGGACAGCCTATTGACCTGTACAAAGAGCTTATAATGACCGACCAGTCCTATAAACAGGGATAACTGGCACTAAACACTAAGCAAAAAAAAAAAAACCTTTCCACTGTATGGTCCATTATGGAACAAGTGCTGCCCAAGTCTTTAGTCCATGCTGGCTTTTTATTTCAAGTGTCCTCAAAGTTCTTGCTGTCCAAATGGCACAGTTCCCACATAACTAAAGAGATAAAAGCAAACCATTCCCTGAGTTTGAAGTCCACATCCACTGTATCAGAAAGTCCTAAGCCGTGAACAGTGTCTATGGGGCTTTTGGAGAATGAGGCTGACCAGGAGATCCCACACAGGCTATGACCACACCTTCTGCCCCACCCTACCCCCTCCCACTCCAGCCAGGCAAAATCACATGCTAATCACATCTTACTGCACACAGGGACACTACAGTTACACTTTCAGAGAACACTGTTCCTCTCGGGTGAGCCCTCATAACTGTACCACATTCTCATGCAGTGATTTTCAATTGCACCTGGTCTAGACTTGAGGCCTTTTTTTCCATACTTAAAATAACAGGTACAAACAACCCCATAACCTGGGAAAGGGATTCCAGTGGACCATTAAGAAATATTCTGGACAATAAGTCAATTTTACTCAATTTTCCACCCCCTGCCCAGATGTACCTGATCAGTCAAAAGTATGTTTGGAATCCAGACTTTATTTTTTTATTTCTTTATTCTGCTGCTGCAGGGCTAATGTTGCTAAAACACTACAATTCTACAACAGGAACCTAAATCTTTTTGGAAAACACGTCCCCAAAACTTCTGCGAGAAATCTGGTCGACTACCGACTTCCAGCGTGTCTGGGTTAATCAGCTGTTTTTAGGGTGCGTGAAAAATGGTTCAAAACTGATTTTTGCCCAACAATTGCTTTAGGAATGCGAGAAAGGCACATTTATATTGTTTGTACCTTGGAAGATTAAAACACACCTGAACAGTACTAAAATATCTGTACCTGTACAAACGTAGCCTGAAATAGCAAACATTCACATTACATGAGAGCCTACCTTTAGGTCTTAAGTGCTTAAAATAAAAATAAAAAAGTCAGTCATTTTATTTTTAAAGAAAGGACACTGAATTGATAAAGTCTCAATCAGTACTGAAGGTTTCAATATCAATATCAGTGAAGAAAAAAAGTTAGATATCTAGGCAATGCCCTTTTTACTGACAGTGCATTTTGTACATCTCTTCATCAGCTCCTGCTAAAATCAGAATGATCAGATTTCTCTCTCTCACTTCTCTCTCTATAAATTCATTTCGGATGCTCTGTCATGACCTGTTCCTCTCACTCTTCTTCTCCATTTCTATTCTCTGTAACCCACCCACAGTGTTTCACCCACTACCCTTATCAATCCGCTCATCATTCTTTCTCTTTTTGCTCCTCAGAACTTGCACTTTGATAAAAAAGACCCAGTGTGGTTTCAGTAATGGAAAAACAATGAATTGAGTTATTGAATCGAGTGCATGGGCCTTGAGTTGAAACACATGGTACACGGTAGCTGTGAAACAGAGCACATTTCTTGTCCTCCATCCATCTCCTGACCCACCTGTCTTGGGATTGGGGTAGATCTGTGTGTGTACGGGGGGAGGGCTAATCCACAAGGTTTCAGGCTGTAGTGTAACAAGCTTTTGATTTTGCTGAGGTTTACTTGCTAATTCAGCCATGTTTCCTCATTTTAGGGCATTAAAGGCGAGTGGGGCTTGGTAACCCTCAAATAATTTCTCTCTCAACCATTATCTGTCTCACTCTCATTCACAATCTCTCTTCATCTCCTGATCTGTCTCTATATCTTGCTTACAACATAAATTAATACGAGATTCTGATTATTGGACCATTTCCAGTAGCTCCTGTTTTGACGATACTTCTCAAGACAGTTTAGGTGCGCACGGCTTGTTTTACCTCCAGAGAACAGCACATCCGATAGAATGGGACGTTCTGGAGCAGCAAGCACAGAACACCATGCCCAGCGGTAGCTATAGCGGTAGCTAGAGTAAGAGAAATGAAGCTGTGTTCTCTGGAGTGTTCGGGTCAATGATACTCTCGTGGTTGAACGCAATCAAATCCTCAAAGGAACATTTCAAAATGTTCTCCTCCGAAGATCTCTCATTTACTTTTTCCCATGGAAATCACTGTCAGTGATTTAAACTAATCATCTGGGTGCGTAATTTCAGAGTAAAGTGGGAAGGGACACAGCAGGTCTTATGCTATAGACACACCCACTGTTTTTTTCCTGTTGTGATCAGATTTCGGTGGCTTATTTGGTAAGAAGACTTGCACGCCCGAACTGATTTAAGTCAGAACTGTCCAGACAATTGTGTCAAATCCTGACCTCAGTCATGAAAATCTGAAAATATGTGTATGGTCACGTTACTATTATGAAGTTATTGATCTTACGACTTCTTCAGCAACAACTAGAAAATGACTCAGCAACAAATCTGAAAGCAATATCTATGTTATGCAGCTGAAAGAACTGACCAACTGGTCCAAATTTAGGCTCTAGCAGTTTAACCAGCAATAGAGGAAGGTACATTCTGAGGTAAATGAATCCTAAGACTTGAGTTTCAGGGGTTAAACCCAGCAAGGGCCCATGGAGAAGCACGGTTTATCTGTTAAAAGCTTATACAAAGGTCTT
Organism: Bryconaethiops microstoma; assembly: GCA_037577275.1. Lineage (NCBI taxonomy): Eukaryota > Metazoa > Chordata > Actinopteri > Characiformes > Alestidae > Bryconaethiops > Bryconaethiops microstoma. The sequence goes on along the minus strand of JBBJLS010000140.1, from coordinate 2,864,869 downwards.
CTTCATCCCCACCATTTGGTTTATTACAGGTCAGACCGCACACAGTGGGGGTTTGGTGGGCTGGGGAGGATCTGCATGGTCCAACAGATTAGAAAGCCACCATAAGTCTAAGGTCTGCTCGCTGTCATTTCGGAAAGCTGAAGGTGATGTTTCCCGTGTGAGCAAGTCGAGGAACAGGTCAGAGTGCCGTGAAGAGGGCCCGGTGTGTTATTTAAACACTGTGCGTGGCATGTGGCAGAGTAATCCCTAATCTCTGCTGGCACACCACACAACTTTCAGGGCAAGCGGTTCTACCTCAAGTTCATGCACTATAATCAACAGCATGATGTCGTACTCTCTTCATTTTCATTCCTTTTATCTGTCTTCGTCATTCTCTGTCGGCTGTAGTGCATTCACTCCCGGTACTGCGCTGTACTGTGCCATTGGTCCATTTTGACTGTAATCCCTATATTTCTAGTATCATACCATCACTCCTCTGAGAGGAAGCTCAGAAAGAGAGCAGCTGCCTGTGGGTTTAATCTCCCCTCTCCACCCTCATCCTGCACTAATCCCGTCAGCTCGGGGCAATTAGCCCATGTGGCTAATTACACGTAAACAAAAACGGTTGAAGAGGGTAACAGATTAAAGTGCTGGGGCAAGACGGACCTCTTCAAGATCAATTATGTACTCCTTCCAGTCCTCACTCTCTACTGTCCCTGTCCAGGTGGACAAAAGCAGTAAACTAGTGAAACTCCATAGGAAAATGACATTTAATGGATTTAAAAGTGTTGTTGACCAAGTTAGAAACAAGTTAGTGCTCTAATGTAGGCTAGTGTTTAAAGTATATCATAGATTGCATAATCCTGGGTAAACCTAGATTTAACATGATTATGCAATATTCTGTAGTTCAGCATTATATCCCTTAGCCTCATAAATTGATCAGGTGATTTTATACCACAGTGTTCTTTAACTACAGTACCCACACACAAATACATCATGCAACCACTGGGAGCCCCTCTGGTTTCAATCATGGCTAGCCTAGGCTAATAAAGCTTCCCAATAGATTTTTCCCAATAGATGTTGGGCAAGTAGCTCCAAATGGTAATTTTATGGAAAATGGCACAAATATTATTTACTTAATGTAAGATGATTTAAAGAGTTTTTATTCCAAATCATTTTGGAGCACTTGTCTTGCTGTATTCGTCACAAAACATTCACGCATTACAAAGAGCAGCTTATGTGTTAAAATAACACAAGGATTTCATTGGACAGAGACAAAGTGGTGAACACTGTGCTTCTGTCTTTGATCATAAAACGGGTGGCAGACTTTCAGCCTAAATAAAAAGGCAAAAGGTAAAATAAGAAGCTTCAAATGATAATGATAGCTATTAGCTGCTACTTCACCAGCTAAAACAAAAATCACCAATAACATCACTTTGGCCACAGTGTCCTTTTAAGTGACTGCAAATAATTAACTAACACAAGTAGCAACATGAGTGATTCAATATAGACATTAGGGGGCTTATTCAACATGGGCTCCCCCGATACAACAAATCCCCGAGCCCCTGCCCGGGCCAGGACAGCCAGCTGCAGAAAGAGCAGGAGGACGAGTCAGAATGCTGATCTGAGGTCCTATTCATGGAATGCGGGCCTCTGACTTTTTGGACACTTCAGCGTCAATAATGAGTCATTACTAGTGCAAGACACACCGACAACTGCAACCAGCAAACACATTCATAACACCCACTCTTTTCCTTTCTCTGTCTCATGCTCCTCCGGTTTGTCTCTCTCTCACCCTCTGTCTCTTTCTCTCTCTCTCTCATACACACACACACACACACACACACATACAACAAATGTTCATGAAGTGTATGATTCTACCTGACATGGCACCCTCCTTTTCCTCTCCTGAAGCCTCTCCATCTTGGCATGCCACCGTATTATCCACATCTTCGTTCTACAAAAGAGCCACACCGGTTTTCATAACTGAGAGAAGCACTGAGAGTCAGATAGAGGCATGTAAAAAACATTTCTAAAGAATTCTCAAAAACCACCTTTCAAAAATATTATGTTTAAAATTAAGCATCAATTGAGCATTTTCATTATTGCAATTCTAAATCTATCCAGTAGTCCAGCATAGCATTACTGCAGTACATTCAATAAATCCAATACATCAAATATAGTTTCCGTAAGCCACTTTGAAGGGTGCAATATTGGAATTAATACATTTGTTACCATCAGAATTTTAGTCGGTTTGTTCGGTGGTGTACAAAAACACCACCTAACAAACGGGTTTGAAGCTGTGAGCATCCCAGTTTTATCACCCTCCCTTGAGAAAAGCAGAGTAAGTGTTACTACACTTACTTAAATAACTGGTCAAATGTGTGCTCTCACATAGTTGCAGTCTTTGCTGCCTCATACATTTTTACTCCGTAAACTTCTTTCTTGTGATATAATAATTAAATACAAGTATGATTTCAGGCGTCTCTGCTCTTTTAGCTTCAATGGCCCTGAATGATTCTGTGGTCTGTGGCCATTTAAAATAAACCAGACATACTTTTTTTTCCATACAGTAACAATGACTGCGCTTTTTAAAGGCCTATACTAATGCCAGTGTGTTAACAAAAAAAGACGAATACTAAACATAGCATCGAATACCAACATAACAAATGAGTATTCAAATGATTTGGGCCAGGCCTAGAAAACCATGAGCATGAATGTCAGAATTTTTTCTCACTGTCAAATCATCCAGTGTGGTATCAGCTGTTTCTGAGAGGGACTGTGTGTCAGGGTCTGCTAGCAGCTCATCTACAGACCTGAGGGAGCCATCCAGTCACAAACACACACACACACACACACACACACACATACACATTATGGTATTAAAGGACATTGCAAACCATTGCTCATGAACTGAATCAGAATAAAAAAACGTTACCGATCCTGGAGGAAAATACTTATGCTATGACAGCACAGACACACAGAGACAAGAACAATATAAAATACAGCGTAAGTCAAAACGAAACTCTAAAGAAAATACTCCAGAACTAAACACACTACGCTATGTACACAAATCGCTGTGGTCAGCAAGAAGTGTGGAAATAAATACTTATAACAATAATGATGAATGAACTTCAGTAAGATTTATATGAAGCTGGTCTTCAGTGAATGTGAATACTGTCTGAAATACATACACGCTCACTAAGGACAGGTCCAGGTTATCAAAATCCCTTAAAATTTCACTGTAGCGTTTGGTCCCCGAGTACCTGTTCTGGACACCATCATCTGAGGAGAGAGAGAGAGAGAGAGATAGTCTGAAACTTTTTTGAACAATAAAGGCACTTAACAATAACTTCAGCTGAAGTGTATCATGGACCAAAAAGGGAAGTAATGATGAACAACAACAAAAAAAACATAAGTGGTCAACTGACAACCAGCAGGCATACAATACCATGAGCTTAGCAGGACATGGAACTAAAAGGACTTTGCCTAATCGAAATGGTTCGAAATGCAAACAAGGTGCTTAAAAATAGGAAGGAAAAAAGTTCTGGGAGTAAAATGAAGGGAAGTTTTTTTTTGTAACTATGGCGGTATCGTCACATGGAGGCATGTGGGTTGCCTCGTACTCTCCTCTCCCAAAACAACCAACTGTGTTCTTGGTGTTTTACTGTGCTTTGAAGATGTAACGTCAAACTCAAGAAGAGGTTTTCGTCCTAGAATAGTAAACTCCTGGGTTGGGAGGACTGAACACCTGAGAAAAAAAAACGGATGGTATTTCTTTCTCTCCTCCTTTCTCTCACACGGCTTTGCTCCATTTTGGTCAACCACATCCGACGCGCAGACTGAGACTGTGTATTGCAGTGAAGTGTTGTTTTCAGATTCAAAAGATGCATTTAAGAAAATTCAGAATGGAGGGAGTTAATACCATTTATCTTCTTGCAGGTTTAATTCACCCTGTAGCTTATTGACTTTAGCTCTGCTGTAGTCAGTGGGAGTTCCCTCAGGAAGTCCATGCCATTTCAAGTAAGACATAAAGGTCAGACTGGAAATGACTAGAGAGACCTTCAGCATATGCACACGTGCTCACGCACACTTTTACGCGATCAGAAAGGCTCCACACAAATAGCCTAAGCTAGTCGGCTGTATAGTTATTGACACACTAGTTATAAGTAGGTAAAAATGTCAAAAAATTCCAAGACAACAAAACTTCTTTAGAAAAAAAGGGCTTCAGTTATCAAAACATTTGCATTCAGTAGTTCATTCATGCGTCTACTTTTTCTCCACATGACAGCCGTGAATCATCTCCTGTAATGCTTGTTGAGCTTGGAGCCATCTGAGACCACTCATCAATAAACACCTGACACTTCTGAACCAGAATCTCTCCAGATCCTGCAAGGTTTTAGGTCCTCTCTTTTGAATTCTCCTTTTGAGATCACTCCATAGCTCTACACTTGGGTTTAGGCCAGGGGACTGGGCTTCATTCTGTGGTTGTTAAAGCATTTTTGTGTGGAGTTTATTGTATATTTTGGATCATCGTTCTGCTGGAAGATCCAAACATGACCCAGTTCTAGCTTTTGGACAGAGGCAGCCAGATTTAAAATCTCTTTGTTCATTGAGTCATGGCATGTGTCTAAAAAGGGTCCCAGGGCCTTTGGTTCTTTTGCATTGTTCATTTAATGGCAAGCTCATCTTAATTATTGCCAAAAAGCTCTATCTGAATACAGGACACAGTTCTAGTAGCGTCCAGTGAACTTTAGATGCTCGTGTTTTCTGACACGCCCTTCAAACAGACTGTTGGCTCAGAGGTGGAATCTACTGACATGGTGTCCCTAAAATGCTACTTCTGTAATCAATCTCTGACTGTGATTCCTAGGGAGACATTTGCCTCTCTTCTAGGCAAAATCACATCTACATGTCTGGTTGTTTGAAAGTTCTTAATTACTGCTCTAACTGTGAATATGGACATTTCCAGGCTTGTTGCTATAGCCATTGCCTGATTTATGACGGTCAGCAGACATTTTCTCATGTCATCTGCCTAATCTTACCTTTTGTGGATGACTGGCTCCTGGCCGAAAAATATGCGTCCACTGAGAACAGTTTGTCCTTAGTATCACTGTCCTATGAAGGCACCTACCACTGATTTTGTTTCTCGGCATTTTCTTGACCTTTCTGTGGGTCAGGTGCAAAGGCAAGGCCAACACAAAACAATGTGTGATTGGAACAGTCAAACACTGGCCTAGAAACGCAGCTCATCTGGACCACAGCCTAGCTTTAGCAAAATACCTTTTCTGGGGAACGTGGCCTCTGTGTCGACTCGTATTTGTACCCCAGTGAAACAGGAAATAATAGATGACCGCTTAAGGCTTCCTGAACACTAAGGTGGACTTATGTTAATCATCTATTATTACATTTTTTTCAAGATTTTTTTAAATCTACCAATACGGTTTAACAGATGATACAATATTATAAAAAAAAAAAGAAATTAAAAAATAAAAAGAAATTTGCATTTTGGCTTTATCTATTGTTTGAGGATGACATGCATGATATATTTTACATGGCGAGATGCTGTCAATAGGTAGTATATTAGGCATTAGTACATGTGGAAGCTATTCTTAGATGCAACTAGGATGCAAAGTCAAAGTGCAGAAGTAGACAGGAAGTTCCCTGATCATGCACTGACAGAAATGTGTTGCATTATGCACACACACACACACGCATATCCACTCACAGTAAGAAAAGGAACAAAGACACAGAACCAGGAAACGCAGCGATATGTATGTATATAAATATATATGTGTGTGTATATATAGGCTATATATATATACTAAACACTTGTACATCAAACTGGCACAGCTGGTGAATTCAACTCACCCTTAGGTTGCCTTAACTTTGCAGTCTCTGCCGTGTCCTCCATCTAGACCCCGACCACAAAACCACCTGCAGACAACAGAGTGTATCTTCACACACTGGTTACTCCATCAACTTTAGGTTAGATGCTGAAGATTTGGGCAGAACAGAGTCCAGCCCCAGCAGCCCCAGGTCAGCCTAGTAGTTTTCCGCTAACATTCAAACCGACCTACAGAAAGGACTCTAAGGCCGACTTGCCACCATGCCTTTGCTCTCTCTCTTCTCTCATTTGTTGTAAGCACACTGTGCTTCCTCTAAAGCGGAGGTTGGCCAACGCTCTTTCACCATCGCGTGAAGAGGAAGTGTGCCTCACTGTCACTGTAAGACACACCTCGTCACCCCAGAACTCTGCATAATACAGAACAACCGAGGACAAGCGATAGCAGGCCATGGTAGAGGAACAGGCTGAAGCGGTGACCTACACAGTTATTAATAAACTGCGGTAAGCTATGTGTGACCCATGTGTGGTTATTCATCACAGATCTAATAAACAGCCCTTTGTTTTAGATATGAGTGCAAAGGGCCAGTGCTTCTAAAAAACAACAATCGTATAACTGCTCTATTGCTCAGGAATCTTTCATTTCCATGAGCAGAGTGAATCATCATTTTCATGCTTCCCTGGTGTATTTTATATACACGTTTATATCGCTGCTGGACCAAAACCTTGCATGTGGAAACAAGAACTTCCAATGCATGTTAATTTAATTTCTATGCCACAAAGAATCATCTGGTATTTTCAAATTGAATATTCAGGTTTTTGTTCCTATAGTGACAATAGGCATGTGCTTCCTCAGAAGGTAAAACGAACGCAGTAACAGAACATTCAACAGAGAGGCCTTCAGCAAGGTCTTTGTGAGGCCTAATGGTCTAAACCAGTGTTTCCCAGTCCTGGTTCTGGTGACCCTCCTGTTCCACAAATGCCCCCAGTGCACCTGATCCAACTAATAAACAAGGTTTTCCTGTACAACAGCAGTAAAAATCCTAAAATGTGACTGAAATTCTAGAAACCCTAAAATTCTAGACTGAGGATGTGAAACGCCGGTCTAGACATCTTCTTACTACTCTCCTGCCCTCTCTTGGCTACAGTAAGCATTACAGGTCTGAGTGAAAAATAGGAAAAATTGAGGTTGGTGAAAACTCAAAGTGACAATCTTGCCCTTGCCTGAAAGTCACCCAGAATATGTTTGGTGTCTCCTTTGGTTTCTGCTTGAATGCACAGCCTACTGTGTAAGCAAGAGGGTGGGATAGTCTCAAGCCACCAGACGCACCGTCAATCATTAAATGCACCTTGGCATAGAGCCTCTGGAATGGTATTAAAGGTACCGAAAAATGTTTTTCAAGAGGTTTTGGTGTTTTCATGATGGTGGTAGGGAGCACCAATTGTACCCTCACCATATGGGTCAAGTCTTCAAACCTGTAATGTTCTCTTAAGCTTCACATGCGCTCACCCATTTGAGAGAACACAGTGAAGGTCGACTCATTTGACCATGTCGCTGTTTTCCACATTTCTGTAGCCCAGTGCCTGTGGTTTTCGCACCACTGAAACCTCAAACTGTCATTTGTCTAATGAGGGGTTTATGCACTACCGTCCTACTATAACGTCCCTTTCTGTGTAGACAGACCATTCGCGCTGACACAGTCTGATCACGTCCTGCCTTGACACTCTCGGTCACCTGAGGGACAGTTGCTCTTCTGCTTTTCCTCACAAATCGTCATCACACACTTTATTAAGCAGCCTCAAATAAACTTGCTCTCCAGATTTATTGTCATCTTTAAAACGGACGATAGTTTAGACTGACTTTCTAAATAAACTCAAATATAAAATGGAAACTCAAATACATATAATGCCTCAATATGGTGCACTTCCTCTCAGTAACAGTAACTGAAATCCAACAAATGCCTTTCTAGCAGGAGGTCATGTGGTTTTGAAGGATAAAAATCAGTGAAATTGATGTAGCTTTGTAGAGTAAATCAGATGCATAGACAACATCAAACGTCTGACAGGTTAATAAAATCAATTTACAAACTGAAAAAAGGTCTTTGTCATTGATGACCTAGATCTGGTACCAAAATATGGGAAAAATCTGGACCTATGATTGTAATTTGTGCTTCTGAATATAAATGTGCATTTTTTAAAAATAATCTTAGTTCAGCAAAAAGACAGATTTCTCTTATGTTTTCAGGGTCCCAGTAATTTCCTAGTTCAGTGTAACCTGTGTTTCCAAGCCCAGCAGTTTGGTGTTTCCCTGCCCAAACACAGCTGGCTCAACTGTCAGCTGATGAGTTGCACCTTAGTGATCTGCAAACAATATCCTATAAATAAAGGCGATTTCTGTGAAACATGTCGATTTAAAATCATAACTTCGATCCCACACTGCTTTGACGTACAGCAACTTGGTTTTACAGTGGTTAGAAATACAGAAAAACAGAAATACTTCAAAATGAAAAAATGCTAATGAAAAGTGACAACAGATTGGGCTAAATATGAAAAATAAGTTATTTCACCACAATGAGAAATTACATCGCACACGTAATAGTCAATCAGTTGAGCTGCCATGTACTGCTTGTGCTACTGAGCCTTAGAAACCACTGTCAGAGGGCAGGTTATACTGTGTGGTCTTGCAGCGGCACGTTACCACACACATGCCACCACAAATACAATACAGAAACGATAACACACGCCAGCTATCTAGCTCAACCGTAAGCCAGTCGCTCTGATGTTAAAAAGCGGGCAAAGAACTATGGAAGCCAGCACACAAGCAGAAATAAAGTCGGTTTTATCTTTCACACAAGGTCATTATAAGTCAAGCGTGAGGATATAGCAGGATAACGCTCAACGAAATGCCATAGAAGAGAAGCAGTCCCAGGACCACCTCTGTAATTTACAATTCTCATAAATCTAGGACCACTGAGACACCTACAGAATGAAAGTATACATTAAAAAAAAACACACAAAACCGCCTTACGTCACTTAGCAGTGTATTTTTGAGGCACATTCAGAACACAACATGGTGACAGCTTGATTAGCTATTTGTGCTTTTTGCCAGAATATACTGAAAAAAAAATGCAATGTAATTCCCTGAATCAAATGTGTACATGATCTCTACATGGAGAAAAAACATAAGACATCAACACAAGTATCAGCAAAAGTGTGCAACCCCAAAGACAAAACTGCACTGATGGTATATAAATGAACATTACAATCCAGCAAGTTCAATGCTTTAGCCAGCGTAGTACACATATGAGCCTAAGCTACACGCCCAAAGGCCAGCGTCAGGGGTCCCCACTCCCACACACTACCAAAACACTGCACAACACATGAATCTGACCCCTCTCAAAGACTCTGTGGCCGTGTGGAAAATGTGTGGTATTTCAATGGCTTCTCTGATGATATAGCTGCAAAACCACAAATTGTCTGTGAGACTTTTGCAGAGGCTGGTGTTCATGAAAGAATGTGATAAACTGGCCGGCAGTGTCTGGGACCGGCCCTGAAAACAGGCTTTTCCTTTCCTTTCTGATGGATGACAAGATACATAGATGGAAGATATGATTAAAAAAACAACAGCTTTATCGTTACACACAGTAAGATGATTGTCTTTCTTTCTCATTTTCTAACACTAATAGTGGCAATAGTACAGACGTCACCAACAGTGTGACACAGTATGTTCAAAAGTATTCAGATATGCTTTCAAGTTAGACAATGTAGCTACATCCATTGCTGATACACAGTGGTACAAATACAGCTATAATCGCTATAGAAAAGGACGGACAACAGAAAGGGACACTTTGGAGCAGCTGTACATGAGGCCCAATGGAAAGAGATATAAAGCCCCACAGCACCGAACTGCATTCTCTGAAATGAGAGTTGCATCCAATACTACTGGGAAGAATTGGGGATTGTAATCCAGAACGGATCATCCAATATCAGCACCTGACCTCACTAATGTTCTCATGCATAAATTCAGTAACGGTAGTTACTGCAGCAAAAGGGGGGGGGAATTGTGGGAGGGGACACTGGCGGAGTAGGTGTCTACAAACTTTTGGACACATAGTGTAAGTAAACAATTCTATGACTGTTGTGGATTGTAAAATGAGGAATAGTGGACTACAGCAGCCAGCAAAAGCTTCAGTCACAGAAAATGAAGGGACTGCTTTGTGCAGGGACGCGAGATAGTCTAGCGAGACAAAGGCACTGAGGTGGTTGGATCTAGAGGTATAAAAATGCATCTGAAGGTAGTGGTTCATCTACATCGATTGTGGAATGCTTTCATCTTTAATTCAATTATACTGTATTTTTGCCAAAATAAAATCCTCAGCCTGTCAAATGTTGACATTTAAAATGCCTTTGTATATTGTTCTACTTGTCTATATTCCACTACTGTAAATAGTGCAGTTTTTAAAAAAAAAAAAGAAAAAAAAAAAGGCGTGCCAAAATATTCAAAGCACAAAATATTCTGAACTTTCATGAAGAACTGAATGGTTTCCTGAAGAATCATAATCAAACCTAATCGAAGCGAAGGAATTTTATACCCCTAGAGATATCACAGAAGAAGAAAAAAACATTTAAAAATCATTCTTTGGTCAGTCGAAAGGCACAGGTGGCGTGGTACATCCCAAGACCTTTAAAAAAAAAAACCCAAGACAAAACAAACAAAAAACAAAAAAACATGTTCTATGCCAAAAGTGAATCATGCACGGTTCTGGATGTGAAGGGTCCTAACGGTGCGGGTCATAGCTCGTCTCGTGCCGTACTGTCAAGAGGAGACTGCAGCACGTCAGAGTTCTGTGCCTCCGTGCTGATCTCGGCTTGTTCGTGTGTTTTGCGGGAGCGTTTCCTGTCCCAATCTGTGCGCTTGCTCTCATTGTCCCACACGGTGGACGTCTCCGTGTCGCTGATGTAGCCCGGCTCGCCCGTGTAGTGGGTGGGGTACACCAGCAGGGGCTCCGCTGAGAAGGCCTTCAGGTCTCTGTTCTCAAATTGCTCCATGTAGTCTGATCTGTAAAGGGTTCAGAAGTAGTAATGAGTCATAATGTTGTTACATACAATTTAAACAGTCAAGTGGCATGTTGAGCTTGTTGAGCACTGACCTGGATCTACAAAGCTAATGTGGTTAACAGCTGTCCTATTTAATAGATAATAGCATGTCATATAGTGCCAGAAACCACATGAACAGGTCTATTACTGAGACGACTTAACAACTTGATTTCTAGGCAAGCTTATGATGACTCACATATGAGGTTTAAAAAAAATCAGTTCTGCCTTGGCTGATCAGTCAATTTTGGAAAAAGGGAAAACTGAATTTATCACTGAGTCGCCAATTTAATGTTCACATGCATCCACTAAGTAAAACTAAGTTATGTTCGTAAGCCACAGCTTCCTAACTCTACAGTTTAAATATAGTCAAGTGGCATGATTTGACTTTCCACCAAGCAAAGATAGACAGACAGTAGTCAAATCTTAAGGATTATGTTGTGAAAATCAAATTTGCAGTTTTTTTCTCTTACCCTAAATGTGGTCAATTTAGTCATGTCATGCTTGGTGCTCAGAATTTGCTTCTTCTACTGGGCTAAAGTAGTTCACAGGTAAGGGAAAATAATTTCCCACCAATCAGAATCCGCTAGTCTAAATCATCACTCACTAGCCCTAAACCTGGGCTCTCAGGAAAACTGCGTTGTGACTGATTTTTCACGATAAACGTGTTTTATATAGCTTTCAGTTACACTTAAGTCATTCTTGCCATGTGATGAGACTATGTACAGTACAGTAACATGCATAGTGGGATATACTCTAAAGCATTTGGTTCAATTTTTAATGGCCTTGGCATCATTATCATTACCGCAAATGGCATTGTACAGGCAAACTGGTAAATAATAATTATGCAGGGGTGTACAATCTTAACCACAATTTCTATGAATTAGCTGTTTCCAGACAAATAGCAACACTGTTAGTCACTAGCGATGTAGTAAAAATATAAAGCACGGCTGCACAAAAAGGAACATTTTTGTAGTCAATTATTTATATCAATTAATTGACAAATGATCAGTTAACTGGACCCAATATGGCTTGTAATATAAAATAATTGTTCATTAAAACTGTTTTACAAACTGTTTTGCTCTAATTGGTTATATTCAATAACAACAAATAACTTTCAGCCCTAAACTATAGTACACATTTAACAGAATAACTCACACAGGATGTTTGTTGAACATAATAGGAAGGAACTCGTCCACAGGCAGCATCTTGCTGAGTGGTTCTGCCTTCAGGAGCTTTCTGGCCCCCTGTAATGAGATCATGTAACCCAGCGTCCAGTAGGAATAATCTGCCTCCACCAAGTTGTGTATGTTAGGCACAGCTTTCTCCGGCCGGTCCACCTGCATCCTCTTTCGGCCTATATATCTGAGAAAGCGGGGGGAAAAAAAGTATGTATTTTTTTTCATCCGTAAAAAAAAAATAACATCAGAGTTCCATAAGTGCTTCCAGGAAACCGGCCAACTCACATAAGGTCCCAGTCTAGACTTTCGCTCTGCACCTCACTCAACAGATTCTTCAGGCGGCGCTTGAAAAAAACCTCAAACCGTAGGTCGTCTTCTATCACCAGTGAGGCCTGAAGGCCTTGCTCCACTATCTGTCAATAACGAAGATAAACTGGTAAATAAATAATTTACACCATTCGCTCCTCACCCTGAGAGTAAGTGATCGGCCAAAGCATGTTCAGTACCTAAAATTTGCTTGATCAGCACTAAACTACAAAGCTATTGTCCCATTTAATAGAAAATAGTATGTCATATAGTGCCAGAAACCGCATAAACAGGTCTATTACTGAGATTACTTAGCAGCTTGGTTTCTAGGCAAGCCTGTGATGATTCAGCTATGAGGTTTGCAAAATCAGTCTTGCCTTGGCTAACCAGTCAAATTTTGAAAAGGGAAAACTGTGGAAGTTTTACTTTTCATTGAGCCCTCATATATAATGTTCACATGCATCCACAAAGCAAAACTAAGTTACATTCGTAAGCCACAGCTTCCTAACTCTACAATCTACAATTGAACTTGATTTAAGTAAAAAGGGTTGCGGTCATAAGCCACAGCTTACTACCTCTTTCCAGACATTGTAATGGGAGAGGAAACAACCCAGCTCTCCTTTAGTAAGAGGCCTGCCATGGTAGGGGTCACTGTAGCCTGGCAGCATGTGGATTCCCAAAGCATGGATCTCACTCACGTTCATGGCTCTAAGGAAAGTGCACAAAAATATCAGATGCTATTTATTTGATTCATTTTTTTTTTTACATGTTTTTTGGTCTCACAATCTGAAGCATCAGTCATGCGGAGTTAAGGAAATCTGTCTTACTTGCCGTCGACAGCAGCCACAACCTTGCTGTCGATCTCCATCTCGCGGAGCGCCCGAAGCATTCGCTCTCGACGGTCCGACCGACGCTGGAGGTTTATCATGAATACCTGCACGCATTCAAAACACATCAACATACAGGCGCACACAAACACATGCACTTTAATATCCTGGGAAAATATGCTACTGTTTTGTAGCTATTAAAGCTAGCCTTAGTACTGCCACAGTAAACGAACTGGCAGTGAACGTTTGTCAGTACTGGAGTATTAACAGGATCCCAGATTACAGTGGATATTTCTGGAGAACAGTATGTCATAGAGTGACAGAAGCCACATGTGCATGTCCATTTTAGAATACTAATAATAACTCAAGATTACATGGGATAAATGCGGAGGCAAGAGTGTGATTATGCATTTAGCACAAAGCTACCTGGTGGGTGTAAGCTTATGTAAACCCTTCATAGCTTCAGTGCAAAACTGAATTTTTCAAGCATACTATTCGTTTAGCGCGGGCTGATCTGGGAACAAGTCACCCCAATGAAGGCCTGAACATACCTCATCAAAGTCCATCTTGTCGGGTCGTTTGGAAGGGAAACGAAGGTATTTGGAGGGCTCCACAGGTGGATTTCGCACTGTGTAGAGACAGAGGACAGTAAAGCTGAGGCACCCACCGAACTTGGTCTTTATACTTCTACTTAATCTTCAGATGAGAAACTCACCATTGACCTCCAGCATGGAGTGAACAAAGCTGTCGGCTTCATCCTGAAGCGTGTTGTGGGAGCGAAGAGGAACAGGGAAATAGCCATATGTCTCCTTATTACAAACAAACATCTGCACCTCTGAACAAAACAGATTATGCCAAGTTTTAATACTCAAGTCATTTGTTGGCGTCTGTGTCGCTCAACGGTTTTGTTGAAGTTTTTCTTATTTACAAAGACTAAGTTTACTTCAATTAAAGTTTCGATTTTTTTGCTCATATGTACATACTGATGTTTTTTTTACCCATATTTACCAAGGATGTTTAGAATTATGGAGATAACTGTAAGTACATGACATTGTGAGAAAAATCACAAATGCAGGTCTAAGCGTCCATTACTTGTTAGTTACATTGGCCTTGCAGCTCCAGCGCAAAACTAAAAAAGGGAACCAAACAGGTCTTGCCTGATCAACTGTATTTAGAGTACATACGATTTCTGTCTAACAATTGCTTTAAATCTTTAAAGCCTTTTATGTTTCATTATAGGGCTTTCTGTGTGTGTGTGTGTGTGTGTGTGTGTGTGTGTTTAAAGAGGCACACACCTGCCATTCGAGCCGAGAAGGCGAAGACTATGATGTCATCGAAGGCCCAGCTGTAGTCGGGGTGCGGTGGGTGGAAGGCCACGAGTCTGGAGGCCTCTTTGCGCAGATCCACCAGGAAGGTTGAGTGCACCATTGGAACAGCAAAGCAGCCTTTCCGTACCTGCTTCCGCATCGGTATGTAGGCAGGGGTCCGCTTGTAGTAACCCTTTAGAAACAAACAGGCAAATTCATCTCCTCTCTAAATGTTTTGCATGTGCTTGTTTCTTCTTGCTCTCTCACACACAAAGATTATACATTTACATCCAAAACTAAACACATATACATAAAGAAGCACATATTGCCCTAGGTGGTATGAATTTAACCATCTGAATTGTCATCAGTAAAAACAATGATTGCTCACTTTAGGTTAACTGAAACTTTCAGAGACATTCTGTGGACAGTATATTTTCTAAACTAGTGCTCATGAACCCTGGTCTTGGAGATCTGGTTCCAGTCACAATCTGCAATACCTGCTCTATGAATTTATTTAAATTTATGAATTTATTCAGTCCCTAATTGGCTGGAGCGTTAATTAAGGGGGAGTTTGTATGTAGGAGATATTTTATGATGATTTCAATTTGATGAAAAGTTTGCTTGTGCAGTCTTTATTTTTTTTGCCACGTGCTTGTTCGTTTTGGCATGGACCCACAGATGTGCAGAGCTGAACTTCCATACAGGCTGAACGTACATGTAATTCATCGCTAATGAATAATTAGCTATGTGATTATGTTACAAAATAATAACGTGCTCTGAATTGAATGTATAAATGACAATAACAGCTCTAGCAGGGTTAAGGAAAGTGCAGCATAAGAAGGCAGAGAAACACAAACCTGAGAAGTCATTCCACACCAGAAGTTGGAATAGGCCGCACGAGATTCCAGCATCGGAGCAATGATAGTTTTATTCTCTTTTATTAGCTTCCACAGCACATCCTGATTGGTCAGGAGGTTGTCACAGTCAACTATCTGATATAGGAGAGAATAAAACACATTTTTTACTGAAGTGAATTAAAGTGACACAAATACGTACACTTCCATTCAAACGCAGACACAATTGATCTATGACAAACGTGAATTATAATATAATCAATAAAGATCTAACACAATGCTACTGCTGTGCTACTAGTCCAAGTTTACAAATAGTTGAGAAATTTGAACAAAAAGACTTAAGATGCATCTAGAATTGATGAGTGTACCATATGACAAAAAGGTATTTTAAAGGCTTCATATCTTACATACTTTTCTTTTTAACAAATATATTTCCTGCAATTATGACATTAATTTCTACATAACCTTTCTCCAACCTCTCTATATCCCTTACAAGCTGTTTATTGTTACTATGCCTTTACGACTGATGTATGTAAATGACGTCTTGTCACGTATGCCCAGGGGATTGAGGCGCAGGCGCGGATTTCAATTTTTCTACAACACAAACTCAACACAAACTCAAAGAAGGCACGAGGTCCAAAACACAAAGCGAACTCTTATACACAAATGATGGGTACAACTCTAGACATTCACAGAGTACAAAAGACGGTGAACCGACACAAAGGCACGACCAAAGGCAACTTAAATAAACAGATGACTTTGACCTACACCAATCAACAAATACAATCACTTAGACTTAGACACAAGACAGCTGTGACTAAATACCTGAAGTTAGACACTGTGAAAAGGCACTTTCAAAATAAAAGTCCAACATACAACAGGCAAGGGTGGCTGCTGACTGGGGATGTAACACCTCTGTTCTGATTGGATGTCATGTATTTAAAAAGCAGTCCCTGAAATATGCTTAAATTGGAGTGGCCAAATTTCTACAGGCTGAACAGACAGATATGTGTCAGTTAATTATTTTTTTCTGAACAGAAAAAATAATTCAAATGTATGTAAAGTAAAGTAAAGTGGGCCCTTAGCGTCACGCGTGAACACACCACAGCACACAGTGTGAGCAGTGTGAAATTCGGGGAGCAGGGTGTGGGGACGGTACCTTGCTCAAGGGAACCTCAGTGATGACACTAGCAGTGTTGGGATTCGAACTCACAACCTTCTAATTGCAGGAGCCACATAGGCCCTTTAAAGTGCAACAGAACAATAACAACCTAGTCTAATTTACATTTAGCCAAAGAGAGCTTCCACTCAAGTACTTCAAAACATAATTGGGAAAAAAAGCAGTGTACTGAGAACATATCACTGACACGAGCGACAGTCTCTTCCTAGCGTATTTCATTCACCATCAATAAAATCAGTCCAATCAGAGCATAGTGGGAGAGGTAGGAGTAAGAGTGTATACTGTTGACATACCAGTGCAGTTGTTACAAGTTTTCTATTTTTGTAATCTACATCGAAAATGTTATTCAACACCCCTGGTGCTTAAAAAATGGTTCCCGTAAAAAAGTAGATTGACACAGTTTTTTCTCAAACATCATCCAATGACCAAGAGAGGTTTGGATAGAGCCTCGTAGCTCCGCTGCTAAATTATAGCAGCATTTTGAGCATAAAGATGTTTCAGCTGGCCAGACGCTTTATGGTGTCGCGCCCCCTAAATCACGGGTTGATCCTGTCCAAGTGTCACAGCCCATATTCCTTAGACAACAGGGATCAAGCACTGTGCACGAAAATAGCAACAATAAAGCAAATTTAACTATAATTTTCGCCCCTTGTGGTCTTCTGAGAAGGGAAAAGGATGGCTTAGTCAACTTTCTATGTCCAGCCTGGCGTTGTCTTTGTCTGTATTGTGTTCTTTGTTAGCTCAGACTGGGAAACACACCATTAAGTAGTCAGCCCACATCTCTCGGGCCGATTCCAGAGCAGCTTGGCGCAGCTTCATCACGTGAGCATATCGAGAGTTCGGCCAATGCTTGGGTCCGTCCTCATCAGGATACTCTCTAAAGGGGGGAGAATGTGAATTATGACATTTAGAAATGATGTATTCAGTGCATTTCCAGCCCTTCAGTTCTGCACAAAAATGTCTTTTTAATCCCTTAATCATGTGGGTCCATAGCTATACTCCTCAGTGTTTTAACTACATAATGTATATAGAACATAAAAGAATCAACAGAAACTCAACAGATTGTTCGGTAGCCGGATTATCCATTTTCTCTGTTGCACCACAACCACTTTTTCCTTCCAAAACCAAAACCTGATCCACAAGTATCAGCTGATACTGAGAACTGATATCGATACCATCTCAATCTAAATTGCTTGTGTCCATAAATCCTGATATTTGTGCCACTTTTATAATATTTTATTTTTGGTCAATTTTTTACCACAGGTGAAACAAATGAACCTTGAACAAATATAATGTACAGGTTGCATTTATTAGAGCTACAAAATTGGCATGGTTTATCTTTAAATGCCTTGCTATATTAGATATATTACAATTCTTACTTCTTGTGTCACTTTGCAACAGCATCAATATCCTCTTCTGTCAAAATATTTAGGTGCCTGCATTCTGATCCCAATACACTGTTGGTGCAACACCAGTGTCATCCAAACGCCTACCCAGACACTTTTTCTTGTAGAAAAATCAACCCTGACTGCTACAGTAACGGTGTAGGATTTACAAACCTAGGCTGTTCCTGAGGCCTCCACTCCACGTAGTGGTACAGTTTCTGTACATTAATGAGCCAGTCCCGGAGCATGTACGTTGTGTTGTCAGCATTATGGTCTGTTGCAACCCTGTTCAGCACAAAATTAGACAAGGTTTGACTTGGCTTTTACCAGTGGATATTCATTCGATGCCAACCATCATTCTGGGAAATATGACCTATTTTAATTCAAGCTGGAAACAGCTGTTGTTACACTTCGACTTCGGTGCAGGCATGAAGGATCGTGCGTTAAAGCCGAACCAGGTGTGAGATAACATCTTCTCAAACACAAAACAGCAGTTCAGTTACACAACATGGATACACAGAAAGAAACAAAGCTCTGAAATGAACTCTTTGTGACAAGTGACAATGGCGTTACTTTAAAAGGAACCACACGAGAAGTGAAACTGCAAAGCAGTGAGTTAGCCACTACGGGTGGATCTGCTAGAAGAGCTTTGTTCCGAAATTTTATTGTAGAACACGTTTAAAAATCTTCCTAACATTTTCATGATATATGTTGGTGGGAGTGGAATTTACACATAATAGTGTTTCCCATATACGGATTTATTTATGTTGGCCCTCCTTAATATCAACATTACTGTCACATTATCAACATAGACACCCATTCTGGAAATCACTACATCCAAGAGATATCAATGCTATGTTATGAGTAATACCACTTATTATAAATGTGTTTTCAAATCAAACAGTTAGTTATCTTTTTTTAAAATGCCAAAATTGTGCAAATTAAATGCACACCACCTAAGAACCACTTTCACCACTTTCATTATTACTCGAGTGCAATAATATACGTTCCTGTGCAAAAATAAACTGCTTCTGATGGTGCAATATTATTATTTCTGGAAGGTTTACATCCTCTTCACACTGTAAACTTGTGCAATATGTATGTATGGTACAATATTATAAATTCTGGAAGGATTACACACACTTCCCACTTTTATGTTACAAGTCTGTATTGTCTATTTATTGTCTCAGATTCACATTCCATTCACATTATTGTCTATTTATTGTATTGTTTCAGTTTTACATCCCATTCACACGTCTGTTACATTGCTGTGTTGTCTATTTGTGGCATTGTTTGTCACCTTCTGCACTTTGTTTAATCCTGCTAGCTGCTTCAGGCACAATGATCATACTTATGGTGCAATATTAATCATTCTGGAAGGTTTACATCTCATCCCCACTATACTGTTATATCCACTACCGCTACAATTGTCTATTTATTGCGTTGTCTTTTGCTTTTTGTCTCTATCAAACACTTGTACTCTGTTGAATGTTGCACCGTGGTCCGTGGAGAAATCTTGTCTCATCACATTCAGAATGTGTTCACAGCTGCTCATTACAATAAAGCAACTCTGATCCGAGTGATCATAAACATGATATTTATAGAAGCAAAAAATGTATTCTACTTTCTATACATTTCATTTGTGCATTGTGGGATCCTGCTGGGGAGAGTTTCCTCCCTTTCAGTGATGCTCACAAAAGCAGCTTAAGTATTAATAGCGCCCTCTTGTGGAGAATTTTCATACTGCAAAACACTGCTTTATAATGACATGTGAAAACCATGTTTGTAGATTGAATTGCAAAATAATCATTAAGCTGATTAACATCATAAACGTGTTTTAAATCAAGTAATGATTCAGTAATGACACCCCTAATATATATACAATTTTTGGGCGGGATTTGGCCCCAGTTGCATCGCTACCATTTCTCAAAAGCTTTAGGAGCTCCACAATTTCTTCAGATTTGTACAATTGAAAATAGGCCAAAATTTTCATTATAGCCAAAAAATGAGTCGCCACCCCTGCCACTTGTCACAATAAACTTTTTCTCCTCTAGGGCTTTTATGCAGACAACATTAAGCGTCCACTGGCTCTCTCTGTGTATGGAGACAGATGATCACTGAAGCATGATCTCAATGATCACTCCAGCTGAATGGAGACCGATTTTCTTTCCTACAGCAAATTGCGTACTAATCGCTGGCTTCAGATGCAAGCAACACAGCTGGGCCGTAAGAGCAGGCAGTATAAACGGGCTCTCCAGGCCGTGTTCAGGTTACACCCATCTGACTTATTGCTTTACTAAAAAAAAAGAAGAAAAAAAAAAAGCTATCTTGTAACCCTCCTCCCATCCTGTGGTGTTTACATTGGCTGTTTAGATGGAACGTAACTAATGTAAAGGCTGTACGAAGTGTGTAAATAACTTTAAAACAGAAGTTTTGCACCTGCGCAGGGAGTATCTCCCTTCATACAGTACTGCTGCTTGGTTGGGCTCTTTTTCCAGGGCAAATGGCTTTTTCATCCGCCTTCATAACACAGTAACTGATACCTCCACCAAACTGCTGCCCATTTACTGGGCAGAACAATAACGGCTTTGGCCAGCAAACATCCACAGCCGGCTGTACAGGATATCAGTGCCCACATTCGCAAAGCATCCCGTTCAGAAACAGACTGCTGTTTCTGCACCGTTTTGCTTTTCCTACATTATGATGTGAAACAGGGAAACCTGATCCCAGATCAGCACAGCCATGCTGGGGTTCCTAATGCTTATGGGTGGAATAGCAACTTTGCCATGCATCCTCAGGGCCCTGCATCCTCAGTCCAGTCAAGTCAAGTCAAGCTTATTATACAGGACACTGTCATACACAAAGGTCATTCATTTACAGGAACAGAAGAAAAAGAAAAAGAAAAACGAAAGTGCAATAGGACTCACATAGAAGCTGTATACAGTAAAATGTCTTTAGACACGAGTGACCGTTAATAAATGCAGTATGGAGATGAGACTAGACACTAACTGACGGAGGCTATAACGTCGAGATGACTTGAAGAGTGCTGAGTCTCCTCCCTTGAGCAGAATCAAGCCTGTGCCTGCACTGTCAGCACTCAAACTGGTAGAAAAGTTACGCATAGTTCTCCAGTGGTGGAACCATGGCCTCATCTGTCTCAAAACTGAAGGAGATCCCACATACCACTCCACAGATTACCTGAGCTATGTGCTGTCATGGTCAGGCACAGTCCAAGAAATCCTCATCTGTGAGGTCAAACTACTGTGTGCTTGGTTTACTGCGACCTCCACCAAGCTCAAGGCCATGACGCGTGGGATGAGACCACAGCATCCAGAGGAGGAAACTCGTACCTCCCAGAGACGTGGAAGACGTGAAGAAATACTCACCAAAGAGCAATCCTGTCCTTGGGATAATGCAGACGCTCTATGGTTCCGAGGAAGTGAGGCAGGGAGTGCTGAGAGTTTCTGCAGATCAGGGCAATGACGACCCTCGGAGCCAGAAGAGGAGACTCTGGACTCCAGCGTTCTTCATGAAAGTAGCCCAGAACCGCCCCGAGCTGCAGCAGAGACAGCAGGGTCCACACGGGCAGAACCGCCCCCAGCATCGCAGAGGACGCACAGACACGCAGAAATGTGTTTTTAATACAGACAAGCTTCCCACTCCGCGAAGCCCTCCAGACAACTTCATACAGTGGAAGAGAAAAGAGCTGGAGAAAATATTTCAGCCGACAAAAATACGGCCCAGTGACAACACTGCAGGGAACTCCTTAAAGGGGACGCGAAATCGGCTCTTAAAGGGGAGGTGCTCATAATAACTCTTCAAATGCCAAGTGGAGAGAGGAACCTCAAATTACACTCAGATAAAAGTATTATTTCAGTCAATAAAGTAGCCCACTAAAGCTAAATAAATAAACAAATAAATGGAGAACTGAGGTAGGTAATGAGATGATATCACATTTTGCCAGATATTTTGTAGATGCTCTCCTTGTCTTGAACTCACATTTAACAAAATATCCATACAAATCTAATCCTAGCCACAACATCACCCTAATGCTGTTAATCCACTTCACCAGACAATAAAAGTATCTGTAGAGAACATAAAGATGCCACTCAAATAAGACCCGATGCTTTAGAACATATCAACTCTGCTATAACTGATCTGTAGGAATTCATTCTTCTTCTTTCACTTTTTGCAATTCTTTTTTTTATACATAACATACATAAACTGCTGATGCTTAAAAGCGGGTCTTTTCTAGACCAACAGAACAAATGAAGTGAAAATAAAAAAATAAACCCAAAGCAAAATGAATTAGGAACGAACTGCAAAGGACTATGATGGAACCATGCACAAAGTAAAAAAAAGTGTCTTCTCTTCACAAATTCAGAATACTCCAAATGGTGCAAATGCATTACATATTTTTAAGGGCATGTAACTAATAATAATAATAATAATAATAACTAGAAAAAACGAAATTCCTGAAGACATTTTAAAAGGGCTTGCTGCCATGAAACTACCTACTGACTCCATACCAACCATCTCCTACATAGCATCATCATTACCATAGCATTATCAGTAACCCAGCATTAGCAGCAATCTAGCATTAGCCTAGCATTAGCATAACGGTAGCATTAAAATTAGCATTAGCCTAGCATTAACCTAGCTTTAGCCTAGTATTAGCATAGCATTAACATTGACATTAGCCTAGCATATTCATTTATTATTCACTTAATAATAAAGAAACCCAGGACAATAACAATAAGGGACTGCCTTCGGCTTCTATTCATTTGAAGACATTTTAAAAGGGCCTGCCGCCAAGAAACTACCTACAGACGCCATACCAACCATCTCCTACAAAGCATTAGCATAACATTAACAGTAGCTAAACATTAGCCTAGCATTAGCCTAGCAGTAGCATTAGCCTACCATTAATACAACATTATCATTAGCATAGCAGTAGCATAGCATAGCGTTAACATAGCATTAGCATAGCATTAATATTAGTGTTAGGTAGCATTAGCCAAGCATTAGCATATTATTAGAAGTAGCATATCCTTAGAATTAGAATAGCATTAGCCTAGCATTTACATTAGCTTAGCGTCACCCTCTTTCTCTCTCTCTCTCTCTCTCTCTCTCTTCTGTATCGAGGTCTCTCGCCCTCTTTCTTTCTGTCTCTCTCTCTTTCTCTCTCTCTTCTGTATCGAGGTCTCTCGCCCTCTTTCTTTCTGTCTCTCTCTCTTTCTTTCTCTCTTCTGTATCGAGGTCTCTCACCCTCTTGCTCGCTCTCTCTCTCTTCTGTTTCGAGCAAATGAGACCCCGACCATTCATTTCTGCCTAATTAGAATTTTTGCTCATTTGCATAATATGCAAAACCAATTTTTTTCAAATTAGTCCCTGGTTTTTCCACAAATCTGGTCTCGTTGAAATCGCAAGACACTCATTGTAAATAATTGTCAAAAGCATGCGCAAATTTGCAAACAGCATGGCTGCCATATGCAAATTAAGCTTGTCGACTTTTGCATACAATGACAAACTGCAATTACTCATAAACCCTTGGGTAAATCCTTATCAAACTTCGTAAACCCATGCAAGGTATCACTCAACAGCAGTAGCCCACTTTTTGTCCATTTTTACCACTTGAGCTCAAAAAATTGCTTTCCACATCAGAAGACATTGCTCTAGCACATTCTGGCATGTAAGTGACATCATGCGACAGTATAATGTAACACGTGGCCAATATCAGCCAAAGCGGCGCCAAAATTTTTTACGTGGCAACATGGTTAACCCAGGCCGACAATTCTCAAATTTCGTACATTTGTTGTCATGTGAGGTTAGATGATGCAGTTCAAATTTGGTCCACTTTGCCCATTGGGGGGCGCTATAGGACATGTTCAAACATGACGATGGTTTTTCGAACAGAAATCATGACATATGAGACATAGAAATAAAACAACTGACTTGC
>JBBJLS010000140.1:2808914-2832026 GCA_037577275.1 Bryconaethiops microstoma | reverse complement strand
TATATATATACATGCACACAAACATATTTTTATAATATGTTTGTATAATATTTGTATACTGGACAGTTTTTTACATTATATTGTATAGTTTTTATTCTGATAGTTATGCTGCTTCTACTTTCTTCTTTTGTTCTGTCCACTTTGCTGCTGTAACAATGCTAATTTCCCACCCATGGAACTAATAAAGAGTCTTTGTATCATGTAAAAGTAATGGATCGTTTTCTCATGTTAAGAACTTTTCTCATTTTGTGCTTTTTCATGAGGGTGTTCTTATCAAACTTTTGAAATTTTACCTAAAATTAATCATTTTATATTTAACATTGCATTTGTCCTGTTTGGATTTTTCTCAATCACTAAAACATTGCAGGATGCAGGATGCATTCAGATCTGTGTGTAGTACTTTAATTTATCATTCTCTACAGTGTTTAAGGTGCATTTGTGTATTTATAGTTGTGATGCGACGATTCAGTAAAAAGCTATTAAAAAACTTATTATGGACATATTAATGAATATTTGCAGACAATCAACAAAATATTGAAATTACTATCCAATTAGTACAATTAGTCATCCAGTAGGTGGTCTCAGGGCGCATAGTCACACATCGTGTGGAGTGATCTGTGTGTAGTACTTTATTTTTTGATTCTATACAGTGTTTAAGGTGCGTAAGTGTAAAGTGTCCATTTCTCATACATGAACACACCACAGCACACAGTGTGAACAGTGCATTTAACCCATTCACCAAGTGAAACAACGGGCAGCCAGTGACTCGGCACCCGGGGAGCAGTGTGTGCGGACGGTACCCTTGCTCAAGGGTAGGGGAGAGCGGGGACAGTTGCTCCATTCTTGCATTTCCTTCAGTATTTCAGAGACCGTTTGCAATAGAAAGACAAAATTTTAATACATTAAACCCCCGTCTGTCACCTGTCACCCCATACTGATAGAGCATGTGTAAATATTATAATATTGAAGGAAATAACATTTTAATGGAAAGAGAGAAATGTTGCAACCGAGGGGCAGTTGCAACACTTCTTAAAATGTAATAAAAAATCATCCTTGACAAACATTATTCATATTTTTTTTTTATTTAATTGTGATCTGACAGTGTTCATTGAGTTAATAACAAAGTTGAGAGGGCAATAACTGGTATTTACCACAGGCGTAAGTAACATCCTTACAATGATGGACTTCTATTA
Organism: Bryconaethiops microstoma; assembly: GCA_037577275.1. Taxonomy (NCBI): domain Eukaryota; kingdom Metazoa; phylum Chordata; class Actinopteri; order Characiformes; family Alestidae; genus Bryconaethiops; species Bryconaethiops microstoma. Next base: position 2,830,833 of record JBBJLS010000140.1, on the reverse strand, counting down.
CTAATTAATGAAACTGTGATTTTTAAGCAAATGATAATGGAAATCCGTTTAACATCCTAAAAATGACTTAGACCAACACACTACACATATTGATTGACTGAGAATTAGTCTTACATTCAGTAAAACAATGTGAAAACATATTTGGTTCTTTTGATATAACACAACTGGCCTAACAACTTTTTATAACACAGCTGGTATAACACAACTTTTTACTGAAACGGTAGTGTGTCGTGTGGCAAATATGAAACTCCCTTGCGACAGGCCTCAGTGTTCTGCCCTGTTTCTGCATTGTCTCTGCAGCTAAGTTGAGAATGCGTAGAGGGACGCCCCTGTCTGTAGTTCTCTTCCTGTCTTGTGTCATACTGAAAAAAAACAGGGCATATAAATGGCAAAATATTGCAGCCAAGTCTGACTTTTTCAAAGAGCAAGTTATTGACATACAGGAGGTAACATCTGACTATTGAAATGGATTCAATATCAAGCCAATAAAACCGCATTTTATACGTATTTTATCTCATTTTAATCATTATTGTCATGAAGGACAGTTGCAATAAAACCCCACATGGCCGGCCATTTTTAAACTAGCTATACTAGCTTGTCACATTAGCTTTGAAACATGGTAGCTAAACATGTTAAAAGCTAAGAAACTGCAGATTCAAATGATACAACTTTACAATACTCCATGCAAACAGTTTAGACACAATCAGAAAAATTCTGGTCATTGATGATCAAAACTGGCTGCAATCATGCAGAAAGAGGGAGGGTTCAACTGAGCATGTGCAGTGTCATCACTCTAGCTTGTTTCTGATTGGAGAAGTCTGCAGTGTTGCAACTGCCACACGTTGCAGCTGTCTCCGCTCTCCCTTACCTCAGTGGTGCCACCAGAGGTTTTGGGATTCGAACCCACAGCCTTCTGATCGCAAGGGCAACTCCCCAACCACTAGGCCACCACCCCAGTGTATTTATAGTACATTTACAGTGGCGATGAGATGAATCAGTAAACTGTTTCAGCACATTTTCAGTGTCCCATTTTTAACATGCCTCACGTTGGAAGTGCAAAATAGAGTACAGCTGGAACTGGCACGGACGCAGGTTTGGAATGAGACACAGTGCGCCTGTGTGCTTAAAACGGGACGCGGTGGCGGTGGCGGTGGTGGGGGGGGTTTCTGCTATATTTATACAGGATTCCAGTTTAGGGTGGTCACGTGACCTCGGAGGGGGCCGTGCCGTTCTTCTAGTCGAAGAGTTACGGTAAGGAATTACGGTCCCGTCATCCTCTTCCGTGCTGGCTTTCATAATAAAGTAATACAAAATTCAAAAGAAGAGAAGAGAATTTTAAAAGAGAGGGGGGGGTTGGTGGATGGCGCGTGTTCTATCGACAGAATAAGAGCTGCGCGAGTGTGTAAAGAGGGGTAGTTTTGTTGTTGCAGGAGAGGGGGAGTTTTGAGGTGCGCGATGGAAGCGATGGGGAGCGACTCGCATTTCCAGACCCAGTTGTCCTCGATCATGGAAATGCTGGCCAAAACGGCCGTGGCAGAAATCGCCAAACTAGTGGAGGAGAGCCACGCGATGCTGAGGCTGGAGATCACGCGGAGGATCTCTGAGAACGAGTCCCTGAAGAGCAGGTGCGGTTTCCTGGAGAGCGAGCTGAAGGGGACCAGGAGAAGACTGCAGGCGAGCCTGGATGCGCGCTTTGGCAGCGGATCCAAAGGTAAGAGCTCACCAACAATGGGGGAAATGCTCCTCGGACCCCTCCTGACTCCTGAAAAGTGATACATGTGATGTTGGATTAGAAATAAGCCTGAGCGCTTGTTCTCCACTCTGTCCTGCAGACTCTTCCCATCGTCCCACCATAGATGGGGTCTTCGGAAAAGAATGGTGTATGGATTTGTGGAAGGAGAAGGAGGCCAGTGCAAGGCAGAGGGACGACAGACACAAAGACCCCTGTGTAGTAGAGGTTGGTGGGGAAGAAATAGGACCTAGGCCTTTCCATGTTTCAGGACTCTTCTACTGCATTGTTTTGTGTTTTCTGATCATCAAGTTCTCCTTAAGTTGGACCAAGTGTGGTAAAGCAAGGAAACAGTGGAAAGGTGGAGTGGGAGCCACCCCCCCCAGCTTACCTCAACTGGTCCAAATGAGGACCAATGCACTTAATTTAGCTCAGTCTTCTCATAACTTGATTAGTTGGATCAGGTGTTGCAGATTATATTTGGAAGGTAGATCTCCAGTTAGAGATGACTTGTGTTCAGCGCAACTCTAGGCTTATTATTATTAGTCTGTTATTTATCAGGCTTTTTAACCATTACTTTCTATGGAACTACTATTGTTTCTTCATTTTATGTAACAGATATGTATTCATGATTTTCCAGACCCTCTGACAGAGTTTAAAGGACACAGTTTTCACTACCCCACGTGTTAATCAGACAAGATATTTGGTGTCCAAATGTGCTTTTTCAGTTTAATGATGCAGCTACAGGGCTAACATTTGTTAACAATCCCTAGAAATCAATAGTCACCCAAACTTTTTCTATAATCAGAAGCAGAATCAGAAAACTTAATAGATCCTGGAGGAAATTGCTTCTGCTACGACGGCACAGTCCCACAGAAACACAAAGACAAGAACGATATAAAGTATAATATAAAGTCAAGAATATTATGGGGTGCCGTTTGTAAAAACAGCTTAACAAATTTAGAGGTGTCATTTTTTCATAAATTAGCTCAATTTTCACACATTTAGAGTTAAATGTGTTTTTTAAAAAAACAGTGTTACGTTTTGGTACATTTTGTTGCTGCGTAAATGTTACATTCAAATGTTAAATATAAATCTAAATGTTAAATCTTAAATCTAAATGTTAAATCTAAATCTAAAAAGTGTCACAGAGCCCTATCTAACTGTGAAGTTTCACAAGTTTCACATTATCATTTGCTCATTTAAGGCAAATCCTCCAAGTTGGTGAGGGGATATCGCAGCACGCAGTCCAGCCCCAATTGTAATCATGGGGCGTGGCCAATTAGCATATTAGCATAACATTTAGAGCTCAACATTGAGAGCTCCGTTTGTAAAAGTGCTAGATTTAAATCCCACATTTAGAGCGTAACATTTAGATTTAAGATTTAACATTTAGATATAGATTTCACATTTAGATATAGATTTCACATTTAGATTTAAGATTTAACATTTAGATATAGATTTAACATTTAAATTTAACATTTACACAGCAAGAAAACATACCAAAACATAACACTGTTTTTTTCAAACACATTTAGCTCTAAATGTGTGAAAATTGCGCTAAATGATGAAAAAATTACACCTCTAAATTTAAGCTGTTTTTACAAACGGCAGCCCATAGAAAATACTCTGAAAATACTTGATATACACAAAATCCTGTGGTCATTAAAAGGGGTGAATATGAATATTGATAAATAAAATTGCTGAAGCTGTTTACTAGTAAGCGCAAAAGTGGTTTGGAGTTGTTCTTCATACCTTTGCTTCATTTAATAATAACACAAGTAGTGTTATTGCACATAAGACTGTTGCACATAATAAATAGATTGCACATACTGATAATGATTTAGCCCACAATAAGAAATTGCACATCTGAGCAGCAACACGTTATTGCACAGATTATTGCGTGGGATTGTGACAGAGGGAGGAGTTACAGTTTTAGAGATTCTGAAATGCATCCCTAAAACTTCCCTCTACCTGCACAAACCCCATTCAGCTCTTAATATAACATGGCACAGACACAGTAAGACACCTTAAAGAACATCTGGACAGTTTTGTACAAACCATTCTGTTAAGGGGCTGAACTGCTGGATAATGTTTGAATGTTTGTTTGCTGTACATTGTAGGGTAAGGTCACATCCTGAATATTCTGTATTGCATGTTTTTCAGTCAGTCAATCTCATCGATGATGGTCCCGACATGATTATTATCAAGGACGAGACATTTGAAGACTGCTCCGGGAACAGCAAGCTACAAACAGACTTAAAGAGGAATGAGAAAGGTATGTTGAACGAGAACAGTGAGAATAACCAAGTCACCGCTCTAGTGTCTGGCTATAATATACTCCTTTAATTTGCTTAGATGCAGGGCCTGCGTTCCCAAGCTCTGAGAGGGATGCGGGTCACGGCAGCGAAGACTTCATGACCTACAGCAATCCTCTGGGCAACACTGAACATAGCCAAGAAGACGACCAGACGTTTGACCCGAGGTCGTCCGCGCTTTTGGACGGCGCAGCTTCATCAAACCTAACCATAGACGAGTTTGGCGGATTTTACCCCAGCAGCGTGAACTTGGGAATCCCGAAGGCCGGTTCAGAACAGAAGAAGATTGAATGCGTGTTCTGCGGAAAGAACTTCAATTACTTGAGCTATTTGAAAGTACACTTACGGACGCACTCCGGGGAGAAGCCGTTCGTGTGTTCGGTGTGTGGCCGGCGCTTCGCTCAGAAAACGTACCTCAAGATACACATGCGCACTCACTCTGGAGAGAGACCCTACACCTGCATGGAATGTGGGAAGAGCTTTTCACAGAAAAGTTCCCTTAACATACACCTCCGCAGCCACACCGGAGAGAAACCCTACAGCTGTGTGGACTGTGGAAAACGCTACGCTTATAAACACGGGTTCAACACACATCAGTGCTCCAGCTAGGCTAATGTCAGTGCTAAACATTTAGCTAGCGTTAACGTTAAACAGACACTGTGCATTTGGAGCACCTTGTGCATGTGAAATGAATGTTTAGCCTAGAGGAAGGTATCCTTGAGTTAAGAGTACAACAAACATATTAGGTTGATAGAGTGTAAACAATGATAATTAGGGTAAAGGGCAGCTTTGTAATTATTTTCCTGGATAAACATACTTTCTGCCACGACGACCGCTAGACACAAATTGAACTCATGTGCTGTGAACCAAAATTTTGGAGTGTTCCCGTTTTTTGTTTTTTTTTATGAGAAAGCCCAGTTTCATATTTAATTTCAGGGGCAGGTTTAATAGTGCGTATTACTAGGGTGTGCAATTAAATTTTTGTATTTTAAATGACTATTTAATCTTTATTCACTCCTTTTAGTGGGTCTCTAGTTATTTTTGGCCAGGTATATTAATAAACTATTGTTTAATGAATATAGTGAATGTGTTTTTCTGATGCATTTAACAGTTATCTTAGCCCTGGCTTTACTAAGGGGTTTAAACTACAAGGCTGTCTGTATTATTAGATGTTTTTTTCCATAGGCTATATATATGTATGTTATATGTGCTCCACCAACTCTCACAACATGTCAGGGCGGGGTTTACGGCATCTGTGTGTATATTTATATATGTATAAATATGGCGTATGTGGACGTGTACAAATATAGTTAAAGCACTTCATAGGTTGTACACTCAGCCTGAAGCATGGCCCATGATTAACTAGCCACATATATATCTATATATACTGTATACATTACAATTACAAGTAGGTATTATAAATGTATACTGTTGATCTCAAGTCTCATTCAGTGTAGGTCAGAGCAGGTTTAGCCACTGCAGTTCATTGTTAAGGACAGAAATTCCAGTTATACCCCACTAATTTATTTAAGCCATAAACAAATTGATATATCAACCAAAATATATTGCTGTGGGAGCTCCAATTTAAGTTCAATTCTGCTCTCTAGAGCTGTTTGGGGAAAAATATTAAATGTATAAAATGTTCTACTTACCCCATTTGCCAATATTCAACTGTATGTTTTTTTTTTTGTTGTAAAAATACATCACCAGTTCAGCCAAGGCAGCGCAGACTTGATGTGGTGTAGGACTGTGAGCTATAAAAATCCACCAAACTACTACACACAGTCATTTCAGACAACACCAGGCCCAGTTTTCACAAAACATTCATAAGGAGGACTGATCTGGGATCAGATTCCTCTGTATTTTCAGTGAAAACAGACCCTGTTATCTAAAAAGGCTGCCTTCAGCGTTCAGCTACACAGTGATGTTCTGTTTATTTTAACAGCTCACAGCAAGTCTTAACGCGTCCCAAGTCAACATGAACACATCACCATCTCTGAGACACCTTAACAAAGAGTGACTTGAGTCCATTTAAAGACGTTTTGGGGACGCATTTATGGAAAAGGCTTAAGTGACTATTGACTTCTAGTGTTCGTAATGTTAGTGCCGAACTGAAGAAACAAAATATGGGCGGCTTCTCAATATGCGTTCTTCTCTGTACTTATGTTCTCATGCACTTCATGAAACGTCCAGGTCCAGTTCATAGTTCACATCTAGCCAAGCACAGACCAAACACCCGGAAGTGTCCTCGATTCTTGGGCATTTTTAACTGACCACGGCCCGATCCATTCTATTTTATTCCACGTTTTTGTCTTTCTTACAATATACAAACTACCTCCACCATTAATACCACAATTACTTTCCATCTGTCCTTTATAGGCATCATTGTTTAAAATATTTTTTTAATCTATATATCTTTTTTAATGAATAGGAGCGCAGGGCATTTGGTACAATTTATGTTACTGTTAAAATTATGTGAAAATGCAATGTTTTGAGTCATTTTGAGCTGTGTGAGCACAAACGCTACTGTTTTAAATATGACTACTTAAGCATCCCATCCTCAGGAGTCTGGACTCCTCAGCTGATCTTGCTAGATCTGAACTCCCAAGAACAGGAGTCTGTACCTGACCATACTCTGAACGAATTCTCCATATTGAGAAATGCCCATAGATTCGAAGCACGTCTTGGCTGATCAGCTACACTGTATGTGAGTGTGAAAGATTGTAGTTGATGTAGAAACTATTACTGTAAAATTCAAACTGTCTTAATTATATACTATATACTCGCATACATCGCGTCTGTTCAAGTAAAGTAGAAAAATGTCAGATTTGATCAGATTTACATAAGAATTTGACACAGCTACAGGATTTCATACAATCCAGCGAAAACATTATTTTTCCAATGATGCATTCTAAAATCTGACGAAATGTGAATACAAAAAACTTTAAACTGTATATTATTTCCTGCATACCCAGTCACTCCAGGTTCATCCAGAACACAGTGTATTTGGGTTTAGTTGCAAAAAAGCTGTGCTACCAATGCAACTAACCTGTTCCCAGAGAACTTGAGAAGTGTGGCTCCATATAAATGACTACAAAGAGAAAACTCAACTCTTAACACTAGTATTGATCTTTGTTATTAAAGCTTTAGTCGCACATATGAATGATCTAACTAACACTAAGTTGCAACGATGATACAACCACCGAGTACAAAGAGAAACAAAAGAAAGTTTGTTAAAGAGGACAGGTCTGGCCGTGTGGAATGTGAAGTCACTGTGATTTGTCCACAGTCTTCTTTGCTTTGACACTTTTCATGCCACTGTGAATAGCCAAGTGGTGATTCAGGTTCACTTTCTGCGTGAATCGTTTTCCACAGGTTACACACACAAAGGGCTTCTCTCCTCTGTGGATGCGTTCGTGGGTGTTTAAGTTTCCTTTCTGGGTAAATCCTCTCCCGCAGTAGCTGCATCTGTGCGGCCTCTCGCCAGTGTGCACGGCGTAATGAACCCGGAGGTTGGCTCTGGAATGGAACCTCTTCCCACACTGCTCGCAGCCAAACTTCTGATTCAGCGTCTTTGAGGTGTTGCCAGGGGGCAAACACTTATGGGTTCGGAGCAAGTTCATTTGGGGAAACACCACCTTGCAAACGTGGCAAGTGTGTGAATTCTGCCTCTGGTGGCATTTCCTGTGTAAAGTAAGACTACTCTGCCGCACGAACGTCTTGCCACACTCTGAGCAGCTGAATTTCGTCTTCGCCGCCTGCTCTTCCAGCTCCGCTTCTTCTTGCAGGTCGAACCTGTCGAAGTAATCCAAATTTTCACCTCCACTTAAGCCGAACAGGTTTTCTGAATCCATTAGGAGGTCCTGGGAGCTGTCCTCCTCCTGTGCCCTGAGGGAATGGGCTTCTGTGGACTCGCCCTCCAGAAATTCAATGGGCATGCAGTATTCGTTCAGTTCCAGCTGATGGTCACTCGGCAGTAGCAAATGTTTAATGGTGCCATCTGCAGATATAATTTTTGTGAAGTCTCCTCTTGGGAAACCCAGTGGCTCGGGATGGATATCTGGAGCCCCCAAAAATCCTGAAGATACAAAACATACGTCATCGTCCTCCTCCTCCTCCTCCTCACCGGCTTTCACTAGATTCACCTCCTGAACATCGTCCGGCTTTAACGGAGAGAGGGGGTTCGTTCTGTCTGCTGTTGGAACGGGATAAAGCAGAAAACAAATCAAATAGATCTGTTTCCATTACATAATAAGAATAATAATAAAGGCTTTGGTGGCAATAACGTAATATTGGTTTGTCTTACTCGTATTGCTGGGACAAATGTCCTTTTCTGAGTTTTCTTCTTTGATGTCTTCCATTTTGCCGTGATCAGGGTGTCCGGACTACATCAAAGCAACAACAACAACAAAAAAAGAGTTAAAACAGCAGCTGGAATTGACATGGCAGCTGAAAATGACTTGGTGAACACGTCTGAGCAAAGTTCACCTCGTCAGGAACGTCAGGTTCCACTTCCTTTGGCTTCTCCTCTGCTCTGGGATCCCTCCTGTCCCACAGACTGGAGCACCACTCCTTACCAAATATGCCATTGATGGAGGGCGAGTCAAACACTACCAAAAAAAAACAAAAAACGAAAAAAACGCAAATAAATAATGAAACTGCAACTGGAGAGACTGCATGCACTTGTGTCGATATAGCCCACATTAGACTCATCTAGTTCAGAGAGCATCTCCTCTCCTAAAGCATTTTCTTGCATTACTCTTACAGAAAGATTTCAGCAGTTAAAAATCTCCTATGGTTCTCACACTGCCCTGAAACCTGTCCTCGTATTGCGGGGCGCATTGGATAAAAGCGTCGGCCAAACCAATATAATTTAATGTAATGTAATGTAATATAATGTAATTTATTGCATGCACATGGGTTGCAGCAGAAGGCTCGGACCTTCCAGGGTCTGCACGCAGACGGAGCGGTACTTCTTGCCCGGGCTCCGGACTCGCGTACCGGCGCCACGCAGGATCTCCACCTCGCTCTCCAGCTCTCGCATCTTCACACTCAGAGCCGCCTTCTCGTTGAGGGCTCTTGCCAGTTCGAGGCGCAGACACGCCAGGTCCCCGTCGACCATCTCGCAGACCTGCCGCACCACAGCTCCGGTCATCACCTCCATCATGGAGCTGAGGCGCGTCTGGAGGGAGAGAGGCTCCCCGGACATGCCTCCTGCACTCGGGTCCAGCGATCAGAACAGACGAGCACGGATCTAACGTCCAGTGCTCCTCATAGCTGGGACAGAAACGCCGGGACCACCAGGATCTCCTCCAGAGGCTGCCTCTGCCGTCTGTTTCCGGGTCGAGCGCGCTCAGCTCCTGCTCAGGCCCTTTTGTTGCAGGGATGGGTCGTACCACTCTTTTCATTCTCTTCTCAAGGAATATCAAGGCTAAAACCCTGATAATCAACACCAAAATCATCTGCATGGTGAAAACCCGTAAAAATGAGACAATTTCTGTGCATTAGCAGCACTTTAAAGGGCCCGAACCAGCTGCAACCTAAAACTCCCAATAAACACGAGTAATTTCAAGAGGAATTCCGTTGATTTTTCCAAAACAACAGTAAAATAGAGGAGAATATATATCGCTTTTTGTGGAATTTATTTTACAGACATTAAACACCACAGTTTGGTTCTTATCAGCACCGCTAAGAACAATTTCTCTACAGTGACTAATTTAAAATAAAACTGAATTCTGAATTCTTTATATAATAATTCTATTAATGACATTAAATACTAATTTTTAAGGGTACAATTAAGTGGATCCCCGCCCCTTATTAGATATAAATTTGCATTGTAGTTTGTGTAGCGATTGAAAAATAAGCCATAGGATATAACAGGCCTAGGAATTTTAAGGGATCAAATAAACTGCCACGTTAATTGTATAGTGGAGTGACATAACATCTTATGACCTGCCATCGCACAGCAGTATTTCACATCCCTGGTCAGTCCAGGTTGAGAAATAATTCCCCCATTACCAAATCCATTTCACTGTCCCAAGATCCGCCAGATCTGTCCACAACCAATGAAGACTGTCTACAGGTCTAGTCTAGATTTATTGCAGACTACCATGAAGGTCATGTGCCAGACTCCTGTCTGGTGCAGCGAAGATTCCTGTAACTGTATCTGCAGTGGCATAACTTTCACGTGAGCACGGAGGACATACAGTTCCGTACATGCTACACTGCACCAGAAAAGCCAGAAGACTTGAGTGTGTGTAGGTGATGGAGGCCAACACCTCTCTTCCAGAAGATGAGCCCAACTGCATGTTGTGTGGAGAGATTTTTAATGTCCCGGAGGTTCTCTGCTGCATCATGTGTAGCTGCAGCTTCTGCAAATGCTGTCTGAGCCATTTCTGGGAGACTCAGGGCTCCCAGGAGTGTCCTCTCTGTCGAGAAAAAAGCCCTGCACCTTCAGAGAGAACATGCAAAGAACACGGAGTGACGCTGACTCTCTTCTGCACTGGAGATGCGTGTAACATTTGTACAACATGCCACAAGTCAGGGATTCATAAGAATCACAGGGTATATCCCCTTAAAGAGGCACTGGAGGGCAGCAAGGTAGGTAAAATCACCAAAGCTGAACATTGCATGACAGCTTACATTAATTATTGCTTTAAAATGTCATCCTACCTAGAAAAAAAAGACACTTCGAGGTTTTAGGCGGTCCTTCTAGCTCACCAGTTTCCTCAAAAGAGTGTGCAGAAGAACATTTGTGGTCCATAAAGAGAAAAAGCAGGCAGCAGGCTGCATTGGGAACATCACTTTTATGGATTGCATGCAAGTACTAGATTGCACGCCCATTAACAACAAACTGCAGCACATTAAAAACAAATGAACACATTAGCATTTGTCGCTAATGTGTTACAAGCTTGATTCGTTAACAGTCCAGCAGTTAAAAAATATTTCAGGCCATGGATCCTGAAAGAGCCATTGTAACTCCATCTCCTACATGCGTCGCCAAACAGTTTGAACAAAATGGGGCTCACATCACGCCTGAAGGATAGGGGATGAGATGGAGGGGGTGGTTTGCTTAGGAACACAAGACATTAAACTTCAGCAAAATTTTTACCACTGGCACATCAGACTGGATTTAACAGTGGTTGAAAAAGTTTAATTTCTTGTACTCTGTGTAAGTCATTTCTCTACTATTATCTTAACGACTTATTTACAACTTTCTGACCACATAACATTTATCGACTTGGACATGATTAAATTTAAAATTCATGTCAAGGGTTTACTGTGGTGTATTTTTTTTGTGATATTTCTAAGATATTTGATCACTTATCACCATTATATCCAGTTCCAGATTCCCAAGAGGCGTAATTCTAGTTTGTGTACTTTATTTGTGATATCCTGGGCTTGACAGTTAACGGAAGCGTAGGTCATTTGCAGAGTGCCTTCGATGGTTTTGAAAGAAGATAAACAGAAATAATAATAATAGTAATTACTGCTACTACTACTACTACTAGTAATAATAATGATAATACGAATAAAACAGTATTAAGTTTGCCTCATGGAAATGTGCTTTCTGTCTGGTTAATGATTACAATACTATGTAAAGTTTGTGTACCTTTTAAGCTAAGAAAGCAGCACAAACCAGTCAACAAGCTGTGTTAGGTTTGTAAGACTTTGTTTTTACACCAGCAATCAGGACACATAGGGTAATTAACTTTATTAATGCTAATTTGAATATCATCTGATATAGTGACATTTGTAAAAAAAACAAATGTCATCAAGTGGTCAACATTACCATATATGCAAACTATAACCAGCATAGCCAAACCATACACTGGGCTGAGGCTTTAGGAGGCACAGCTGCCCCGTTCAGGCAGTGCCAGCACCACACAGAATGATTATTTATAGCACAGTGGTTCTCAGCCCTGATTTGTGATCCCATGGACTGCATGTTTTTTTGTGTTTAGTGTGTTATATATATATATATATGTATATATGTATCTTACCTATTCAGCTTCCCTGGAATGTTCAGTAATACAACCCATCCTTCTGGCTATTCATTTCAAACATTGACTCGAATACAGCTATCCCTTGGAGCCCCCAAAATTCCACTCTGATGTTTTTACTGCTTTACTTGCCCTGTAGGTCAATTACTAATAATGGTACATGACAGCCGAAAGTCCATCTGTCTGTTCACAGTTCAAAGTCGCCCCAGTTGTCAACAGTCTCTTCCGACTGCTACGGGTACACTCTAATGTTTACATATGACTTATACTTGCATCATCCCTGAACCTGTCCTGTGCTAATCTGTTTCAGTTTGTTAGGGGTGCACTCATCTATACAGCCATTAGAGATCAACTAGCATCCACAGTGCTAAATCAGAAGTCCCTACAGCTCCCATGTGTGTAATATTTGATGAGGTAGACCCCTAAGAGGGAGGGTGGAGCACAGAAACCCTGTAGGGTCCTCACTGTGCAGTTGAGGTTCAAAGCAGCAATGGCAACCAGGCAGTCTGAAGATGATCTCTCTTGCCCAATTTGCGGAAAGATTTTCCAGCAGCCTGTAGTGCTTTTCTGCAGGCACAGGTTCTGCAAACCTTGCCTGGAAAGCAGGTGGAGTGATGCAGGAGCTTGCGAATGCCCACTGTGCTATCAGCCTTCCTCCCCTGGTGAGCTCATGGTCAGCACTGCCCTTGAGAAGACCTGTGAGAGTTTTGTGATGGACCGCCGCAAGAACAACCCTTTTGCGTGTAAGGAGCACGGTGAGGAACTGACCTTATTTTGTCTGGAAGATCTACAGCCCACTTGTATTGCGTGCAAAGCTTCCGACAGCCACAAAGGCCACAGGTTATATTCTCTGGACGAGGCGTCGCAAGACTGTAAGGTGAGTTTAGATGACAGAATGTGAATAATATGAGAACTACTGATTTGACAAAGGTTTGTCATACATTCCTGGTACTCTGGAGTCTGGTATGAGCAAAGAGGAAGAAATGTGTCTGCCAAGGTCTTCCACCATATTTTGTGAGAGAAATTCAGTGATTAAAAAAAGGATGCTAACTGGAAAAAAAAGATGAACAACCCTTGCAACAGTCCACCCTTTACTCAGAAGCAGTGTTATTTGTAGGCTTTTAGCAGAGCTCACTGCCTACTATTAATATCTCCGTTGCAGAGGGCCACCGTGAAAGGCCGAAACCAGACTCCCCAGCGCTTTCTCAAGTGTCCTTTACTCTCCATTCCAGACAGCAATGCCTGACTTAATGTTTTGTTTCAGGGCAATGCTGGGGCAAAGGGAACACCATCTTGCTTTCTTAAAATAGTTAACTCCACTGCCGAGTCTTTTGTAAAAGATGTAAAAGAAAGAAACTTCAAATGAGGATGGTGTAATTCTCCAAATGTCTTACTGTAAATCATTTTGTTTTTTTTTTCTCTCCAACGGTCACATGATATCACACTGGGAGTGTGAACGTTAGCACATGCTTTCTCCAAGGCTGTGGCACTGTTAACCTTGCAATTTACCAATAATACAGTGAGCACTTAAGACTGCTGTACCACTTGGGAGCTCACTGATGACCTCACTGATGGAATGTAGAAATTATTCGTGCTGTGATGGCTAAAGAAAAGTTCACATTCAAACTCGCGAAATCCCAAACCCCACTCCCCTAATCTACAGGGAGAATGTTTGAAATTCTGCCATTCTATTTCAGGCAGAACTGAAGATGGCCTTGAAGCCCCTACAAGAAAAGCTGAATGTCTTCAGGAAAGTTAAACTCACATATGATCAAACGGCAGATCAAATCAAGGTACTTTTATTGTATCCTTGGTTTGCTAACCCGAATCCATTGTAAAAGTGTTCAAACCCTTTTTTAATAGGGTCCCATTACTGTTGTTACAGCTTCAGGCAGAGCACACCGAGAGGCAGATAAGAGAGGAGTTTGAAGCTCTGCACCAGTTCTTGCGAGATGAGGAGGCTGCCAGGCTCTCTGAACTGAAGGAAGAGCGGTATCACAAGAACCAGGCAGTAACGGAAAAGATGTGTGAAATGGAAAATGAAATCACATTCCTCACCAGCACCATTGCTGCTGTTGAAAAGGAGATGAGCTCTCAGGACATCCCCTTCCTGCAGGTTAAATAATTCCAAGTTTTGCTTTTTCCTATAAGTAAAGAGCTATAAATTGACTGCTCTAATTGCTTATTTAGGACCGTAACAAATGACATTAAGATCTTCTGTTTTTGTTCCTCCCTAGAATTACAAGAACACAATAAAAAGGTATGAAATCTTCAGTAGCTTCTAGCTCCCTTCTTCTTCAGTAATGTGATCTAAAACAAGCAGACTAACCATCTTCAAGCTTTAAGAGTCAGATTCGTTTTTCAACAGGTCACCATTAAGCATCCAATTAACTCAGCTGACTTTCACTATGTGCAGAACCTGGTGTGTACCCCAGGATCCAGAGATGATATCAGGGTCACTGGTTGATGTAGCCAAATACCTTGGCTCATTAAAGTTCAAAGTCTGGGAGAAGATGAAGAACATGATTACATACAGTAAGTATAGAACAACTACGGTTAACTGAACTAGGTGAGAGCTGGGAGTAAACCACCTGACTTGGTTTACCCAAACTAGGTCCCTAATTCACAGCCATTCATACGCATTTGAAACTTCCTTGAATCTATTCTATTAGTGTTTCACATAGGGCTGCACGATTATGGCCAAAATGATAATCACGATTATTTTTGATCAATATTGAAATCACGATTATTAATCACAATTATTCATTATTTTAGGAAAAACATTTTTATTTTAAACAAACAGTAAGTGAACAAGGCTTTTAGTTCAAAATGAAACCTCAAATAAAAATAACTCATAATTTACCCAAGACAAAGGGCTAACCAAAAATAAATACGCAGTTGCAGAGTGCAATCAAAGTGCAAACAAATGGAAAAAAAAGAAGCCTACCCAGAAAAGGCACATACTACAAGGAACAGGAACAGACTACAGGCCTACAGAAATACCAGCCTGTCAATATTTTCTGGCTTAAGAGATGACTGAAGGCAGGTCACACACACACACACACACACACACACAGTCTCTCTCTCTCTCTCTGTCACATACACATACACATACACACTCTCTCACACACACTCACTCTAACACACACGCTCCTTTTATAGGCAGCTTAATGAAGCTTTAATTTTTTCGTTCACCCCCTGGTGGTTGGCTATTGGTTGAGAAAGTGCTTGATTTGATATGCAGCAGAGCCGCTATTCAAATGTTAATATCGCCGACGATCATCTTAATTTAATCCTGGCAGCCAAAATCGTGATTGTGATTAAAATTCGATTAATTGTGCAGCCTTAGTTTCACAGCTACTCTGGGTCTTCCAGCTGCCCCGGTAACATTGCAAACGATTCCATTGGTGCAGCTCCTGTGACTCTGGACCCGAACACTGCGGCAAACTGCTTCCGGCTGTCAGAGGATCTGACGGTACTACAGTACTGCTCCCACACCTTCAAGGTCCCAGACAACCCGGAACGCTTTGATGTCAGTGCTGAAATGCTGGGATCTGAGGGCTTCAGCTCAGGGAAACACAGCTGGGATGTGGAGGTCAAAAACAACACCTACTGGGTCATCGGAGTAGCCAGCGAGTCCGTAAGGAGGAAGGGCAAGCACATCCTGACCCCAGCGGAGGGATTCTGGACCATTCGGCTCCGGAACGGTGAGTACAAAGCCTGCTCGGCCCCTTGGTCTCCACTGAACATGAAAGAAGACCCGGACGTGGTGAGGATTGTACTGGATATGGACAGGTGTAAGGTCATGTTCTACAACCCAAGAGACAGAACGCCACTCTACACATTCATGGACATCATCACTCCCCGAGCAATGCCTTACTTCTGCAGCGCCTGCAGCGAACATCCACTCAGAGTGCTACCTGCGAGTGTGTCTGTGATAGTGGAGCGCTAAGGAATCATGGACTCTTTTGCTGATTCATGCTGCAATCCAGACCTTTAACACAGCACTATGAACACTTTAAGTTAATACAGAATTTCTTCTTTAGGTGAAACTAAATTATTCTTAAGTATACTAAAAGGGCAATTATACTGATGCGAACACGTAATTTATTGGTTGAAATGAGAAGGTTGACATTCAGTTAAATATAAATGCATACAAACACAAGAATGAAAAGAGGTTTAAAAAACATTTATTTTTGGTTTGATCATCACACATGTCAGTCCTCCATGTCAGTGCTCACTCAGATCTTTGTGATTACATGTAAATGAATTGGATTAAAAATGTATTCACAGTAAAATATTTAAACCAGTGATTTTCAACTGCATAGCTTCAACTGTTCAACCGTTTCCATACCCAAACATACACGGTCCAGCTAATTAGGTCACTTTTCAGATCTTCATGAGCTGGGTCATGTGTCTTTATAGGACACAGAAGATTTCAGGTGCTCAGGACTGGAGTTGAAAACCACAGCTCTAAACTGTCACATTCTCCTATACAGGTATTGGAATATATTTACCAATCATATTAAAATAGACTTCTGAAAGTGGGGAGCTTGGATTTAAGGCACTTGTATTACATGTGTATAGAAATATACACCTGTAACCATTCAATAATGAACTTTCAAAGCATTCAGTGTGCAGAAGAAAATTGAAGTTAGTGTTTGGCAACACACACAGGGATAATTCTCAAAATGTTCAGGTACTGCTTAAAAAAAAAAAAAAAAAAAAAAAAAACTGGCAAGGATTGTCAGGAAATGGAAGGCATACATACTATGTTAAATGTATCTTTCCCCCTGCCTTTGTGGTTTGTGGTGTCTGGTTACTTATTGGGAAAAAAAAAACAACAACTTTAATACTGGTAGGCAAAGACAGAGTACAGGTATTGTTGATAGATCTACACAAAAACCGGCAAGATGTACAGTCTGCAGAGTCATGCACATTTTTTTTTTTATCACACATAGTCTGTCCTTATGATTCTGCTTGGTAAAGTAATATGCTCTTCTGAACAAAATGTTGCATATCAAACAGATCTCCTGCTGGTAACACAATTCCCATTCAAGGTACTCATTAAATCCAGTGAGCGTCTCATGCACAAGGCACAGTATGCACTCGCTAAAATAGCATAATAAAAACTTTCAAATGCAGTGCTATTCGATTAAACAGTGCTAAACTTCGCCTGCCTACAAAATAACAGTACAAATCACAGCAGAGTCCTTTGCATTTCTGTAACGTATCCCTGAAGTACCACAGCTTACAGTACTTGCTCTTTATTCTCTCAGAGAGGTATCCTACCTTCCTCTAAGGCATTATACATTTCCTCATTAATAACCTCATAACGCCCTGCTCTGGCGTTGAGAAAGTAGATCCGGTCAGCCGTGATACGGGGGTCATATCCCTCCCTCTGGAACCTGGTCTTCTGAATTTTAAATGTGCCTGGGTGGGAAACAGACAGATAATGCAGATTTTAGATAAGAAATGCAGTTCCTCTGAATCCGGACTATCGATGTCCTGAAGCCTGGATTCACCTGTAGTGTCTACATGAGGGGAGATTCGGAGAAAGACTGGCCGGGCATAAGGAGGCAAGGCCTTCTGGATTTCCCTCAGAAACGATTCACAGTTAAAGCTCCCTGTTGGGTCGGCAATGGCTGCCATTCCAGCTTTTCCCTCCACACCTGTAATTCACATATTCAAAAAAATAAATAAATAAAAAAATGTCACAGGAGACAGAAAACAGTGCGAGCTCTATCAAACAGAAGACTGCTCAATTTCCTGTAAGATTTTACCCACCTGGCACTGCAACACCATACACAGCCACATCTGTCTGGCCCAAGAGGCCGCTCAGCGTTCCTTCTACTTCAGTAGTGGAAACGTTCTCCCCCTTCCAGCGGAAAGTGTCACCGCTGCGGTCCCGGAAATACATGTAGCCTAGCTCATCCATCACCAGAACATCGCCTGAAGGAGACCAAATCAATTCAGTATGTGCAAAAAAAAGACAACACTTTTTCCATACGGTTTCTCATGTTACTGAGATCTGGATTATTGTATATGCTGTACGTTATATCAAAATGAACAAAATCAGTGGGAGAAATCGGGGCATATTAATTTGATATATTTTAACGTTATACCTGACAGATAGGCAGAGTCATTTTTCCTAAAAACATTGTGCGCAATCTTCTTCCTTGTGGCTTCCTGATTAGCATAGCCATCGAAGCGCCGCAGAGGGTCTTGCTGGTTAATTTTGCCCACCAGGAGCCCTGGCTCTCCTGAGATAAGGACAGATTGTACTTACAGTACAGCATAACCATCCACTTACATTCACTCAAATCTTCAGCAACTGGTGTCATTTGCAAATTCCTTTCAGGACGAGAACCTCACCAGGCTGACAAGGAACACAAAGTCCCTCCTGGTTTCGCACCAGCTCCATGGTGTCCTCGTCTACTTTCAACAGCCGGATAGGGTAGATGTTCGGCAGAATCCGGCTGTTAAAGCCACAGGCTCCCACCTGGTGCGAGGAACAGAAGCACAGGCAAACTCCCGGCATTAACTTGTGCTGGGATTCCCCCCAAAACTCTAGTCTAAAAATAAGCCTGTACCAAAGGTAGCAACTTGGGATTTAATTCAACTGCATTTCACTTCATTCATTGTATTAAACTTAATCTTACCAGAAAATCATCACAGACTAGATCAGAGGCCCTCACCAACTGCTTGTGTCACCAACCTTGCCGTCCATATTGGCGATGCTGCAGTTACACTCCGTGGCTCCATAAAACTCGCCAATCTGTTTGATGCGGAAACGCTCGGTGAAGGCCTCCCATACACTGGGACGGAGCCCGTTCCCTACAGCCAGCCGCACGCGGTGCCCTCGCTCTGACGGACGCACCGGCTGGGAGAGCAGGTAGCGGCAGATCTCACCTATGTACTGCACTACCTGGAGGGATACATGGATCGTTAGCTCCCACGGACATCAAACTCCAAAGTTTGAGTTGAACCACATCGACCACCTTAATGAAGTGCTGGATTCATTTTGAAAAGGTTGAGAGAGGTTTTGTTCGGAAAAGATCGGGATCTAGTAACTAACGACCTGCATTTGTTAGTAACTTTAACTTTGTAGCTCTAGTTAAACTAAAGAAGTAAAACCAGGACTTATCATTGCTGATCCAGGGTAAGTGGAAATGAATTTAAGAAAATAATCATCAATCTGTACGGAGGCTGTAACTTCAATCACTGTAAAGAAAGCGTGAAACAATCAGACCCCCTTACAGTACAGTTGTATTTGATGCAGTCCTCCCAGAAGCGGCTGGCTGAAAACTTCTTTTTTACCACCACAGTCAGTCCATTGAGTAAACACTGACCAACGCCCATTATGTTACCTGAGAACAGTGAGAAAAGAGTTTGAGAGCATTCTATTTGATGTGACAAAGTACAGCACTCAAGGAAATGTTACCATACAGTATGTGGTTTGGCTCAGACTGCCTTACTACTGTATAAACCTAAATTAAAATACAGCAAAACAAAACCATTACAATAATACCTGCTGAATGGTAGAGTGGCAAGCAGTCATAGATAACATCATCCGGCCGCATACGGAAAGAGAGGTACCCAAAAGCAGCAATTCGAAAATACCTAAAAGATTAAGTTCTACTGTGAGAGACAATTCAGAAGTCATTTGTGAGACAGGTTTGTATTTGATATATAACCTGCAGCATTTCTTACCGACTGTGCACCACAATAGCAGCTTTGGGAAGTCCAGTTGTACCAGACGTATAGATATAGAACAAACGGTCTGTAGGCACAAAAGAATATCAGACTTGGTCTTCAGGTTTCTATCTCTCTAACACTCACAAATTACAGTACTTCACCGCACAACTGAATTTTTTCCTAATCATCTGCATAAACCCCATCAAGTTTTTGCTCATGTGGAACAAAAGGTCCTTGTTTTTCCTCAAACAGGCTGTGACTAAAATCTCTCTCAACATTCTCACAATTAAGCCAAATGAATCATAATTAATTGCAGTCAGCTTTTGTCTGAATGTGCTTTTCACTCATTTTAAATACATTTGAAAACCCAACCAACACCCCCCTCCTTTTAATACGAAAGAGTAAATACACAATGAACGCTAAGTCGGCTTGACGTTATGCTAGATAATACTGTGTGAAGGTTCTCACGGTTAATATGCATGAATAAACAGTTTCAATCAGCTTTTGTTTAAACGTGCTTATCAATAATCTGGACTCTTAATTTTATTTCTCCATCTTTATTGTAGGCTATGAGTCATCAGATACGCAACACGTGCATGAGAAATCAAAAATAACGCCACTTGCCGCCACCAGGCTTCTCCTATGAGATGTTCTAGATGTGTTTCCCTGGTCCTGGAGGCACAAAGCCCATCACGTTTGAGTGTTTTCTCCTGATCCAACAAGTCAGTCATTAACAACTCCTTTCTGAGGTGTGGTGGGTGTGTTAAATCAGGGAAAGCACTAAAATGTGCAGGGCTTCATGCCCTGATCACGGTCCTTTCCTTTTCCTACACTTTACGGATTCTGTTTCGCTGGTCTAGGTTAAACTCTACAGGCTCTAAGATTTTCTGCAGTATTTAAGAATCGAATTTGTTAATTATACTTGTCTTTATACTGCTTTTTACTGGGCTTCATAATCCAATACATTACATCAGAGCACTTCTGTAATGTATTACTTGATAGACAAGACTAAAGTTTGCAGAAAATAAAAATGTGTCCCACTAAGGCATACAATACGGATCTGTGTTTGTGAAACCATGCAAACCGTAACAGTCGACAGATTTGCCAAAACGTACGAACACTACATGACACGTAATTTAGCAAGAAATATGAAATTCACTGAAATATTAGATTTCATAATTCTGATCTATATCCTGCAAAAGTTTGATCGCTTGAAAGCATTTATTAGTATGAAATTTGCTGATATCAAGTATGATCTGTTTGATCTATTTTGTAACTATGAGATATTAACTATTATTCTTAGTGTGGTATTTATACCCAGTTAATATTTCAGCTCAATGCCCTCTCGTTCTGTAAATATTTAGAGCCTAACAGGGCAAACTTTGACCACTGAAAACTGGGGACGAGACCACACGTGGCCTGGGGGAGCTTCTGTGGAACAACCCAAAGGCTTTACAATGCAGACCAAGGCTTGAGTTAACTCATTTCCATGAAATTCACTCTGGCTGCCCCGGACTGAATTATTCTGGTTTTTCAACCCCACACGGGCATCCTTTAAAGGCACTGGCACTTTGATCCTCATTTGAGAGGCCACAGCTGAAGGACACGTATTCCTTTATGACTGGTTATGATTCAGCTGTAAAATGGCCTGAATTAAAGAGAACATTGTGCACTTTAACTCCATGGTAATAGTTTGTTTTCGGATGCAGCGTGCTGGAGTGGAGAGCTACTACGACAAAAATGACATCGGTGTCCATGTATTTACAATGACTGCACTGTAAAAACCAGAGGTTGGTACAGCACAGCTGTGTCTCACCCTACAGACACCCACCTTCAGACTAAACCATCCGGCCTCATTATGCACAAAGACTTGCAGTGTGGGAGGTATTGTTTCACACTAAGCTTGATACACTACCATGCCAAAAGACTACATTTATTTGCATGCAGTCACATTTCTCAGCACTGTGCAAGAGTCTTAGACATCTACGCAAACTGTTCAAAGCCATTTTTCTCAGCATGTAATAAAATGTTCTTGGGTAGCAAAATTAACATTAGAATGAACGCAGACAAGCAAGAAAGCAGTAAAAAGTATTTGTTTTGTTTGTAAAAAGTAGTTGATATTGTGTGAGCTGGTGAGGAGAACACAGGTTCGGTTCCAGATTCCTCCTCGG
>JBBJLS010000140.1:2794639-2808814 GCA_037577275.1 Bryconaethiops microstoma | reverse complement strand
CATCACAAATTCACGGTTTTTCACTATAAGCGCGTGCTCTGTCGGGGTTTTTCTATATATATATATATATATAAAATGTGTGTGTGTGATAGGAAGGGTGCCCAACTCTGGTTCACAGTTTAGCTATTTTCCTGCTTAAACATGCCTGCATCACATCGCCAGGTGTAGTGAGTGTGTTTGAAGAGGGAAACTTTATTACTGTGCTGGACACATGACTGGCATTAAGAATCAGACAATAATCAGACTGGTCTGAATACAGCACCGGACCGTCACGGTCCTGGGTTGTTTACAGCACTGGTGTTTCGATGCTGTAGATGTTGGAGATACTGAAGAGCATGAGCAGGTGAGTGTTGGCCTCTTGTGGATAAATTAGCTACTGCACCCAGTTGTCCTACAGGAGTGAAGATCTCTGGATGTCTGAACAGCATCCAGCACTGGGCTTTTTTGCCCTGCGGAGGTTTCTTTATTATTATTCACACTGGAGATCAAGATGGAACAAGCACAAAATTCGACTGCCATTATGCTCACACTACTGGTGAAAGTGGCCTGATATTTTTCGGTGACCAATTTGTCAGTTATGAACAATGAAAGAACTAAATCTGTTTCAAGCTCTTACATGTGATGTTGAAAACATTTCTGTATATGCCAAACAGGCCTCTACAGTTGTGATGTCATTCTGTATTGGATGCCATGCTGGTAGCTTTTGATCCATTTCTACATTTTTTATCTTAGTTCATGCTGAGAAACATACAACTCTATTGTCTTTACAGTGGTGGTGACAGGAGCCCGAGGGTTGCGTGTTTACAATGTGTCTCTCCTTAGGAGACCGTTCCTATTGCATCAGAGAGACACACAACAGGAGAACAGATTTATTTATGTTCTATAGAACCATGTACATAAATTCATCAATTTCCAGTAGAATAAAGCAGGTCATCATGTCAACATTGTTACCTCCTGACACTTATTCATGAACTGTACACCACATGTAAACAAATATCTCATTGAATTAGTCTTCCTCTGCACATCAATGTGTAGGTACCAAGAAGACATTTTATCCCAATAAAATCAGCTCTGGACTATTTGACTGTGCTGATAATAGATAAAAGGAAATAAAGTGTAAACTAAAGAAATGAGAAATATGTCAGTAGTCTCCTGGTACAACCTGAGGATAAGACCAAGCAACTCCATCATCGGGAAAACTGAACTATATGCGCAAAAGTATTGGTCCACATCTGTTTTCAGGGTTTGGGCTAGGCTCCTTACTTCCAGTCTTCACTGGCAAACTTAATGCTACAGCAAACCAAGACATTTTGGACAACGCCATGTTTCAAACTTTGTGGACAGTTTGGGGAAGAACCTTTTCTATTCCAGCATGACTGTGTCCCAGTGTACTAAGCAAGCTCCATAAAGACGTGGCTGGATGAGCTCGGTGTGGAAGAACTTGACTGGTCACACAGAGTCCTGACCTCAACCCCATCCAGCACCTTTGGAATGAACTGGATCGGAGATTGTGAGCCAGGCCTTCGCGTCCAACACCTGTGCCTGACCTCAAATGCTCTAGAGGCACAACTTCCCACAGAAACTCCAAAATCTTGTGGAAAGCCTTCCAAAAAGAGCCGAAGCTGTTATAGCTGCAAAGCATGACCGGCCCCGAATTAAAGTGTCATTATAGTCCCAGTTGGTGTAATGGTCAGGCGTCCCTGTAGTGTCCATATAGTGTATCTCCAGGTCAGAACAATTACAAAACAGGTCTATATATAGTGGATCACCTATAAGTACCTATGTAATATGAATGATACACCATTTAATTAATTTTCATAAACTCCTCAGCAGGCTAGACAGGTTTACAGAAACTTTTATTTTGAAAGGCCGCGTCGCCGTGGCGACCAAGAAGGTTTCTGTAGTTCTCTGGCTAGCTAATGCTGCAGATTGTGTTTTTAACCAATATTTTTTTATGAATTCTTAACAAAGGCGTGATTGTTGCAGTTATGTGTTTATTACTGGGTGCAACCGGCGTGGGAAAGACGCTGCTGCTGAAACGCCTGCAGAATATCCTTTATTAGCACAGTTAGCACTAGCGTTAACTGCAGTTAACGTTACCTGAATAAACATTTTAACTCAGTGGCTGTTTCGGGGCCTTAACGGGGGAATCCGTTCCATAAGATCATTTTAACATTTCGATCAAACGTTATGCTACGTTTTACCGCTTCAAACGTATTTAAGTGGTCTTTCTTTAGCTGAAAACACAGCTGTGCCAGCAGAGCGGGGCAGATCTGGGAGAGCCACCTGTTACCCTGCCCACGGTGAGGGATCTCTAAAAGTGAAGTAGGACGCCTAACAAACACCAACACTGGTCTGTAGTACTGGGACGCATCTGAGTAAGAGTGAGGCAGGCTGGTTCACTCTGGAATGGATTGTTCGCTGAATGAGCACTCAAACCTAATGAGGAAAAAAAGGACTATGCACTGCATTGGTGTGTTTTTTAGAACTAGCCAGCTAAATCTGTACAGATAATAAACTGATGAGGAATTAAACAAGGTCACCCTTGTGCATTGCAGGTCCAGCACTGCTCTATTTGACTACGATTACGAGGAATTCAAACTCAATCTTTACATGTTATTTTGGACAGCTGCATCGCTCTGTATACACTGCATGTGTTTTGTAAAAACTGGACTGTTTCTCGTCCTATAACCCAATAGAACAAGCATTAACTGCCCTTTTATTTGATGTGTGCAATGCAAACAGATTAGACAGCACCGAAGAGGAATTAAACAAGTTCATCCTTCTCAACTGCAGGTCCAGTTATGACCTATATGACTAGGATGATTGGAATTCAAACTCATGAGTCTTTACCTCAAAAAAATCTCGGACAGATGCATCTCTCAGAAGCTCCAAACTATCATTTTTAAACACATTTTACTTGGTCTCGCCTGATAAAAATGGGTTTAAGTTCTTAGGAGCAGGATCCGAAGGGATAAAAAAAGAATCCAGGTTGACAAGTGAGGCGGCTGTTGGGCCCAGGAAGGCTTCTGGGGTACAACAGGTTCAAGCTGTTGGTTCTGCTAGACTCTCTCGCAGACGGGACAAATCGAACAACTCTGGACTCTCCTCAGTGCGGCCATTAATGTTCACCTGACTTCCATCCATCACAAAGATCTTCATCTAACAATAGGCAAACCAGTCAAGTTAAAAATAAGTGTAAATGGGTTCAAAACATTTACAGTACAGAAAGTGAGAGTGGATCCCACCCCTAACGAAGCAGCTGCTTTTTTTTTTTTTCCGCACAGGTGGGCACAAACCTCACAGATCTCACACTGAGGAAAAGGAAGGTGACTGTCAGAGAGTTAGGAGGCTGCATGGGCCCCATCTGGCCGAGCTACTTCGTAGACTGTACATCTGTTATAGTAAGTGTGGAGGAAACTCTGTGTTAAGACACAAACGTGACATCAACACACACAGTGTACACAAGTTTCACAGGCGAAAAACCGGATGGCCAGTTTGCATGTTAAATTATGTAAGTGATCAAACAGTAATGGCTTAATAGTTTTTACAGTCAGTGCATAGTAACCTTAGACAGTAAAAAAAAAAAAAAGAGGCACTGCGATTATCTTAAGTGTTCCATATGATGTGATTTTAAGGGGGAAAAAAAAGAAGAAACCATTTTCCTATATTCCAAATGTCTGACAGAAATGAAGCTATCCTGTGTTTGTCTTCAGTTTATGGTGGACTCCGCCAACATCACGCAGATTTCCTCGTCCTGCGTCCAGCTGCTGTCCGTTCTCGCCGCAGAGCCTCTTCAGACGGCCTCTGTGCTTGTGCTGTTCAATAAGAGGTCAGTGTCCTCACGCAGTGTCTATGAAGGGTTGTGCTTTGGACTTAAATCTGATTGTTCTGAATTACTGGAAACATGTCACACCTCATTCCTTTGTCACAAGACTACAGCATTGTAAAGGTGAATGTCACTGTTAATTAGGTAAGAATTTTAATGGCTTTCTTTTTTTTGCATTCTAGGGACGTTCCATGTACCATGACTCTTGTTGAAATGAAATCACTTTTCAGGATGGATGACATCATTGCCTCTGCCCCTCAGTCAATCACAGTTGTGGAGCTCAGTGCTCGCTCTGGCGAGGGCCTTCAGGAAGTGCTTAACTGGTTGGACTCAACTCAACCTGACTGACATTAACAAGCATCTGAAACGATGGTAATACTATAATGAACACAACCACACAGGCCATGAAAGCGTCTGAGCGAAGAACGATGGGAAATGAAGTGCTGAAAGCATTTTACAGTCAAAATAAGTGTGGTGTATTTCTAATGTCCGGCTGAAATTTTGTTCTCTCTTGACCAGCTTGCAGTGATCAGATCTGTTCATGCAAGGTGATACGGTGAGATAAAGAGAATGAGGTGATATTTAGGACTTATGTTTGATTATAATGATGCTAGGTATGTTCCAGACCAAAAAAAACAAACAAATCCCTCAGATGGATGCTGTTTCAAACAGCTTGTGCCCAAACAAGACTAGACTAAGATCAGTCTTGGATTATGTTATATTGTTAGTCTAGAATGATGCTTAATCAGAAAAGCAGATCTTTCTGATATTTCCAATGGTTTGAAATAGTGATTTACTGACTGGTATTTTGAGATTCAGGAAGAACCCAAGGAAGCACATGACACATACCCATGAATTAAAATAAATATACTATGTCAGAACAAGCATCAGATCAAAGTTGCTATTTCATCCCTATATTTGGTGGAAAGTGTCTCATAGCGTACCATACAGCTTACCATTTGTACGTTATTTGGTGCTTTGATACAGTGCGAATTCCACAGTAAAATCATTCCCTTATCTGGTCGTTTAGCAGCCAAGTTCAGTGCTTGTTAAAGAAAATAAAATCAATGCAAGGATTTTGCTTCCAAGTAACTGGCTGCAGTAACAGTGGCGCTTTGCATCTGTAACACTGATCGGAGACCCCTGACAGACTGTGTGTTTCATGATATGGATGAGTTTGTTGGCTAGCATCCATACCGCTCGGCTCATGGACCTCAGTCATCAGCGAGTAGTAGAGTGAGGCAGGAAGGCCTCAGGCATTCTAGACTAATGGTGCGATACTAAGGCAGACCTAGAAAGCATATACCAGGTTTTGGAGCTAGGCTCGATAATGTAGCGTAAATTAGTTTACGTTAATGGTCATTGCAGCCAGCCCCACACAATGCATAATTTCAAGATC
The DNA here is from genome assembly GCA_037577275.1 of Bryconaethiops microstoma. Lineage (NCBI taxonomy): Eukaryota > Metazoa > Chordata > Actinopteri > Characiformes > Alestidae > Bryconaethiops > Bryconaethiops microstoma. The sequence goes on along the minus strand of JBBJLS010000140.1, from coordinate 2,803,586 downwards.
AAAATGAATGTAGGATTAGATCATGAATTCAACTTCCTTGTGCCGTTTTCTGTGAAACTATTATAAATCATAATCGTAGGTTATGGATATTGGAAGGTAAGCAGCAGTAGCAAAAAGCAAAACCAGAAGGTTATCAAAACAGTTAAGCCAATATAAAACAGTGTAATTAAACATGGAGTTCCAGTTTTCAACCAATGCTGTGGTTAAATTGTCTCTTAAACGCAGGCATTATTACTCTGGCCAGCAAAGCTTATACTGGGTCACGCCGGCCCTCAGAGGAATGGGTTCTGACTCTGGTCTTGCTGTCCGTGCACGGATGTGGCTGACAAGGGTAGCAGTGGTTGAGGCAGGTTTCCAGGCATGACCAAAGGTGCCTGTGTAGGTTGGTTGAGGGCGCTGGGTAAGGAGGAAGGCTGGCTGCTGGCAGCCTGGGGCAGAGAGGTACTGTATGGCAGCGATGCTGGAGCAGGGGATGTGGAGCTGGGGCGCATCTGATTAAGAGTGAGGCGGGCTGGTTCATTTTGGAATGGATTGTTGGCTGAAGGAGCACTCAAACCTAAAGAGAGGGAAAAAAAGAAAAAAAGACCTGCATTGGTGTGTTTGTTTTAGAACTAGCCAACTGGATCTTGTCCTATAACCCAGCGGAATGAGCATTAACTGCCCTTTTATTTAATGTGTGCTATGCAGATAACAGACTAGCCAGCACCGAAGTGGAATAAAACAAGGTCATCCTTGTCCACTGCAGGTCAAGTTGTGCTCTGTTTTACTCCTGACCACAGATGACTAGGAATTCAAACTCTCAATCTTTACATTTAAAAGAATACTGGACAGTTGTATCGCTTGGAAGCCAAGAGATATCATGTGTAAATATATTTTTGTCACATTTGACTTGTTCTCACCTGTTAAAAACGGGTTTAAGTTCTTCGGAGCAGGATTCGAAGGGATCAAAGAATCCAGGTTGACAAGTGAGGCGGCTGTTGGGCCCAGGAAGGCTTCTGGGGTACAACAGGTTCGAGCTGTTGGTTCTGCTAGACTCTCTCCCAGACGGGACAAATCGAACAACTCTGGACTCTCCTCAGTGCGGCCATTAATGTTCACCTGACCTCCATCCATGGCCTCATTAAAAAGATCTCCATCTAAAAACAAAGACAAATAGCAGTATTTTGAAAACCAGGCAGTATTTAACGAAAGAAGTGAAATTAATTGTAAATTAATTTCTGGATAATCAACTTAGAAGAACTAATTCTGATTAAGTAGTTATATTTGCAGGGGGTAGAAGTAATAACCTGAGGGACTTCCAGGCCGTGGAGAGGGGCTTTTGACAGGGGCAGCAGACCCTTTTTTGTCTGCTGGAGGAGGAGAGAAGGGATCTACTCCCGTGGCTGCTAAAACAAGCCATACAATGACAGGAATAACATATAGGATTTATGGTGTACACTTTTTGTACAGTAAATAGCTAGTAAAACAGCTTGTTCTATACCAGCAGGTGCAGGTGAATGCCATGTTTGACTTTGGAGAACAGGACTGGAGGCATTCTGTGGTGTTTCCCATGGGTCAGGAGGGCGCTGCTGATGGTTCCAGGGTTGAGGATGAATATTGGATCCCACAGGGGCCATCCAAGGACTACCAATACCATGACTTGAGGAGCTAGGTTCTGGGAAAATATTGTAACTTCAATACGCCGATAATACGGATTTGTTGTTTTCAGTAAGGTATGAAAATGCGTTGTAAGGTGGACATAAAAGGTCTTACCCACGGGATCCCATGGGTCAGACCTCAGTGGGCCTGCAGCCTGGGCCTGGGCACCAGCTCCAGTCATGTCCCACGAGGTGGCACCAGGGGGCGCTTCAGGAGCTGCAGCAAAAATATCTACCAAATCCAGCATGGCTGACTGCCAGGGGAGGGGAGAAAGTAGTACTTTAAGACAAGAGATTTTTATGGGTCATGCCTCACTACTCTGTGTACACTTGTGAATAGTCATTAGGGAAACCGCAGTGTGAAAAAAAAAAATTGATAAAATAACCCTTAGACCATGTCTAAGGTCTTAATAAAAATGAATTATTTAGTATACCTTTGCACTGCCACAGTCTTGACAAGATTAAAAGTTAAATTTAGAAATTAGATCTGAGACAGCAAGGACAAAGTCTCTTGGATCTTTTCTGATGTCAAAACAGTAAGTTCTCACCATTTAGTGTCTTCTTTTTTGGGTCTATATATTTGCATATAAACTATAAGCACCAAATTTGTAAAGTAGGTGTAAAAGGTATGTTTGAACCAAGCAAGACAGTAGAGAGTTCTGTTAAAACAGTCAGAACAAATCTTTAATGGCTGTTTCATACCCCTCCTCCTTTGGCTTCCATTTCTCGTTTACTCTCCTCAAGAGCCTTCTGGAGCAGAGACTCATCTCCCTGGCGACTTCGTTGCTCCTGGAAACCCGCAGATGAAACAGTGACACGTCAAGACCAAGGGCATGCTCATTAACACAGCCTCTGTGACAGAATTCCTACAAACTACATACATGCTCTTTTTACTGCAAACCAATAAAAGTGCTGCCAGATGTAAAGACATCTCTCAGAGGAACGCAATGATTTTGCAGGTCGGAGTTGTGAAGAAAGGTCATAACCCAGATGTTCATGTCAGCTTTAAGCCACATTACAGTTACTGAAAGAGCTTCAGGTTCAGAGGACCATTCATAATAATTATTGTCGGACTGTTCCAGTTCTAGACACTGAATTAAAACCATATCACGTAAATTGCAGGTTGAACAGTATAGTTTCAAATAATGAATTTAGTGATTATGTAATTACTTTTGCCCTCCAAAAAAGGATGTAAGATTGAAGGCCTACCTGCTGATGTTCCTCTTTGCTTAGGCTCAGAGCGATCTGCAGCTGCGTCTCTTCGTCCATGTCCAAGGCAGCACCAGGAGGAGGACTCTTCTTCAAAAGACAAGTCAGGAACAAAAACGTTAGGTTGAGACATGACTGTCAAGCTCTTCCTCAGACGGGACATCCAGGCAAAGAGGCGAGCGTTGCTTTGCCACACCCAGAGGTTTCAGGCCCATTTTACCAGCACAGATCCGAGCGAACGAAAGACGTAGGCTTCTGTTCTCACTGGGGTGAGAGAGGGATGCGGTGTAAGACTGTTAGTGAAAGGAACAGCCTGGATGTGTTAGGAAAAAGAGGACGCATGCTGCTCTAATGGTCAGGCGATGGGAGGTCAAAGCCAAACGAAAGGCGATGCATGCAACATTAATGGAATGGTTCAGTGAAAAATCTGCTAAATTTTACTAGAATTTGTCCTGGATGTAGTCAGTCAGCCAAGACATGTTTGTTGTCAAAATTTAACTTTTAAATGTAGAACTGAAGATATGAGGCTCCCCAAAACTTCTCCCAACCCACTCCAACATCCAACTCTTCATACAAAGTGGTAAAGATTTGTGGGTGTGATTTAAGACTCAGTATGACTTAATGCAAACTATAAAAATGAACAGAACTGTTCTGCTCTAGGTAGCTGTTTTCCACAACAGCCAGGGCACACTTATGTCATTAGTGAAAAACCTGATTCTAGCTCAGCTTTCCTTCTGCTAAGGCATTTTCTTAAAATAGACTATTGTCCAAAAAGGCTGCTTGCTGTGTTTGGCTACACTGTGAGGTTTTATAGTTCACAGTATATCATTCTGTGTCCTAAACCACGTCATAATGAAGAGCTGAGAGCGGTGTGACAGGGATTGGGAGAAGTTTTGAAGGATTTTGGGTGATTTGGGTGATTATTGACTCCTGACATCTTTTAGTCACTTTAGCCTTACAGTCTTGGTTGCTCAACCTCATGTGGAGCAAGTGGTAAATTATGTAAATTAGATTTTTCGGCAAATCATTCCTTTAACCGCAAACACAGCACGGGCACAGAAACAGTGAGGCACTGAGCTGATGGAAGGCGGTCGGAGGTCAGGATGCAGGGTGCAGCGGTTGTTCCAGGCGTCGCAGTACCTTCTGAGTCTCCTCCTTGCTGAGGCTCATAGCAATCTGGAGCTGGGTTTGTTCATCTATATCCACAGCTGGAGGTTTCTAGAGAATATTGGGCATCAAGTTAGGAGTGGGGTGTCCAGCTACAGTCCCAACATTAGTAAGGGAACAACGGTATATCGGATTTTTCGCCAGACTGTGCTTCTGAATGTTAATGCTGAATCCAGTTTTGCACAGCAGGTGAAAATACAAGCCTGTACAAGCCTGTGGTGGTCAGAAGGACTGAGGTTGAGCACCTCAGATTCTGTATCACATACATAGGAGAGCCTATTTAATGAATATTTCGAAGTTCTCCTCAGAAACAAACTTGAAGATACTATTAGCTTTTCATTGAATCTGTTCTGATTTTGTCGAGATGCCTTTACAGGCATGCACTGTATGATGTGCCCGGCCTGTGAGCACTTACACAGACACACATACATAGATCATTTTCCCCAGGCATCAGTATGGCTCTGTGAGCACTGAATCAATGCTTCAGTTCACTACCATGTTCACTCCCTACAGTGAGATCTGACAGCCTAATTAACAAGCTCCTCATTTGCTGGGTCATGTAGGGAAACACACATATGTACAGAAGATGGGGCCAAAGAAAACTGGAATTGGGAATTCCTCAGTTAATGGGATAGGGAGGCATGGCTGGAGTTGGTGAACGCGCAATGTGTGGGATGGAAAAGTAATGTTTCATGTGTTCATTTGGTCCACACATTGTGAGCTTTGAGCGTTGAGAAAAAAGGCTGATAAAAACTAACCAACGGCCAGTTTGGCTGATAAGAAACCAGACATTATATATGTGCATCACTAGTTAATGCATCTCTATACCTATAGTAAATCTAACTAACTCATTAAACATAAAGGGGCGGTTTCCCGGACAGGGATTAAGACTAGTCCTGGATTACGTGGTGCTGTGAATAGAGATTTTCTATTGGAAAGGAAACGGTAGTCCAAGACTAGGCTTAATCCCTGTCTGGGAAACCGACCCAAAGTAATTTTAAACAATTAGCTTATATGTCAATATTGTACCAGTACCACACTATGTCCAAGCCAGAATATTCTAGTCATATTTGTATGTTGGTAAGGATTGCTATGGGATTAAGTGCATTTATAAACACTTTAACTCAAAACAAAGAAGGAGAAAAATATGTAACGTGCAGAAACTCAAAGCAGCTGACAAGAGTACACCCTAAATAATGCATGGCATTTGCAAATTTGCTGATTCACATGGATGACACATAGACTAAGAATGTGGCTTGAGCTCTGTCCTCTGTAACATCATAGATAGAAACGGAGCTGATGACCCTTAGACTATGTTAAACAAGGAAGGGGGCAGGCTGCATGTTTTTCTTGCTCTCTCTCTCTTGCTCTCTTTGCACTCTGTGTAATTTGTCCTGTCTACACTTATGTAGTCCTGTGGTCTTTGTTTTTATTGTTTTACACCAAGGTCCTGGAGGAATGTTGTTTCAGTGTGCACTCTGTATATGGCTGAACCTATTTGACTTGACTCAACTCTCATTCAAACACTGACACCTGATTTGATACATGGCAGGGCCCTTGCATAATTTGCAGAGCCCCGCACAACTTACAGGGCCAACAACTATGCAGACAAATCATGAAAAAAGTTATAATAATCCTTTTAAATTCTTAAAAGTAGTCCAACTACTATACTAACTGTTGCAGTAAAGTAACTGCGAATAGAGCTTCCGTGGGCAGATGCGATAAGAGTCTTAGTCGGGAAGCTGGTGTCATTAGTTAACGTGACAACGGTCTTCACAACACTGCTACTGCAGAAAGCTGCAATGCAAGATGAATGTCTGTGTGGATGTTTTAAATCAAGTCATTAACGTGGATTCACTTGAAATGTTTTGCTCGTCCACCAAAATCAATTATTTAGGCCAAAATAATGCAAGCTAATCGCCAACCACAGTACTGATTGAGGACTGAGGTTTTGATACGATGCATTGCAAAACGTAGCAACACAGTACTGGTATTTTGTCCACAGTCCTAGTACAGGCTAGTTAAATGAATAACTGCGAGTGCATCTTATTCTTCAAAGGCAGATGCTGTAGTAGCACTGAAATGTAAGATCCTCACCTTCTCGCTCTCCTCTCGGCTCATGGCCAGCGCCAGCTGCAGCTGCAGCTCCTCCTCCCCGCTGGTCTGCGGCCGGGCCTGCTCCAATTCGGGGGCCAGATGAGGGGAGGAAGAAGAGGCTGGGAGGAAGAAGAGAGAAAGCAAAAAAAAGCTCAATTCAACCTTATATTTATTCATTAAAGGAGGGGAAAAAAAGAGGCAGCGGAGGCCGGTATGCCAGTGTGAGTCTGGCACTGCCTTTGCATATTAAGTTTGTAGTAAGCAGCCGAATCACTGCGGTTCCATGCCCGGGCTGGGAGTGCTTCCCTGCGCCTCTTTGACTCTGTGGGAAGAACAATGGGGAGCCTGTGTGGGCCAGTTTGGATTGGGAGGGTCCGGGGGGGGTTGGTTGTTCTTCCTTGTGCAAGCTCCAATACACACACAGGTCCACATTTTGGCTGGACCTTTCTGGACACCAGGCCAGGGCAGAGTAGAGGGCTGGACGCCAGGCCTAGGCAAGGGTAGACCACCACTGCCTAAAACCCTGTGCCCAGCATAGACTTTACTATTGAAAAAAAATTGGGGAAGGCTTTTCACTTGCAGATTACCATCTGCCCATGAAGTCTCAGCAACTTAAAGCAAAAAAGCACAGAAAACGAAAGCATAATCAGCAGAGACATGGTTGGTGTCTGAAGTTTGCTTCTTAATTTTTCACTGAACCTGCAAAGCTAATGCAGCTGAGTAATACAATAGCACTACAATAGACTTGCCTATGTGGTTCTGAACACTGTAGGATACACTGATATTCATTGAAAAATGAACAGTTATGAGGAAACCTATTACTTGTACCTATTTAGAGTTTATTGATCTTTTAGGGAATACAGTAAACCACTTTAACGTGGATCAGCAGTCGTGGTTTCAGTCCAATGCGGACTTTTTCTGAGAAGCGAACTGTTCGCTGAAACCCCCGCACTAACACGGAAACTGCAGTATCAGTTCCGCTACGCCCCCTCGTCCTCATGCTGGGTTGCTAAGCACCGCGCCCAAATATAACCGGCACGATGACAAGGGGAAAGAAAAATATAATTTACTAATTTAGTAACATTAATATCGAAGTAAATTCAGCCACATTTCCATATAAAAAATAACTACAAATATTTTGGTACTGTGGAGAGATACACAAAGAAAGCGTGTCTTGGGATGGTGAAACACCGCTGGACTCAGAGTCGGGAGGTTTGAAAGTAGCCAATCCGAGAACGCTATTTATTTCTCCTTGCTGCTGATTGGCTGTTGCCCTTTGACGCAGCTGCAGCCCAGAATTTCCCCCGTGGAGCGTCTCGAGATTCTCGTGTTTTTCGTTTTCTTCTTCTTAAAGCTCTGTATTTTTATTACTGTAAATTAAATTAATGTATTTACCTGCTAATACCAAAGAAAACGACAGCACATACCAAAGAAAACGCGCGTGCATGAATTACAGTACAGTCTATACAGGGGTAACGTCCGTATTTACATTCTAGCAGTCCAGTGTAAACTGTGCAGTACGGATACGGGTTTACATTTACATTTTCTTTCAGTTTAAAATGAAATGTTTAAAATTAAATTTAGGTGTTTTGAGAGATATTTGGGGGCATATTCAGGGTTTACACTATAAAAATAGGCATTTATTTTTTCACCACATCACAACAATGTGTTTTTTTTTACTATACGCGGGTGCTTTTGGAACGTAACCCCCACGAAAAGCGGAAGTTTACCGTATTTGTCATTTTGCTGCCTAACCATGCCAAAGTCTGGGAGAAGCAGTGTTGCCAGCAGAGCAGCACCTTCTGGTGGTCCTGGGAGATTAAGTGCCTTTCCCAATAAAAATATCGAGTCAGTCCTGGGATTTGAACCTGCAACCCTCGTGGTGTTGGCTTGGCTCACCTCTACTACTGCTACTACTAGGCTACTGACTGCTTCAAGATGCCACTGTTTTAGCAATGCAACTTCATTTTGCCCATTTTTATAGACAACAGTGTCAGAAACCACATTTCCGTTTCCATTACCCATCATACGTTTTAGTGTCCTACACGGTTTTACCGCTTATGCATTTATTCCATAAACTGCAGATTTTGTCTTGTTAAGCATTGTAAAGTTAAGTGAACAACTACAAATGAAATGTCAAATTAAACGAGTTTCCTTTATAAGATGAAAGAATCTCACAGTGCACCTCTGACAGCCTATTAACTGGTTGTGTGGTGATGCAGAGTCGAATTCTAGACTGTCCTTTAAATGCACTCGTTAACTGCTTCATCCTCTTGACTGTCCCTTAGTAGCTTGTTAACATTTGTCTGGTGATCCACATTAGAATTCTAATTATATCAGGCACCTTTTGTTAGTCAGTAGTAAGAAATTAAAAATGACATTTTCGGAGTAATAAATGTACTCAAATGGTGAACAGACTGTAAATGTATTTGTTAGCAGAGAATACTGAGTGAATGTTAAGTAAATATTAAGTGATTAATATTCCAAGTGTAGAGAAACTTTTGACTGGAACTTGCATGGTGTAAGTCATGTTTGATTATCTTTTCGAGATAAACTGCGGTCATAAGCATAAAAGGGATCCTTTTAACAAAACGATCACTTTTCAGTGAAAGTGTTTATTTGAGCACATCCCAAAGCGCAGGCAAGCCTGCGGACGCTCTGCGTAGAAAACTAAAACACAAGCAACCGTCTCAATGACGTCAGGCATTCAGAGCTGGAAACTACTGTACTTTCCCACAGCTACATGGAAGCAGGCCAGCAACAAACCTGTAAATATTCTCAGGGCCATTTGGGTATTGGGCACTGGGTATTGGTATGAGGCTGATTTCACTGGAAAA
>JBBJLS010000140.1:2786261-2794539 GCA_037577275.1 Bryconaethiops microstoma | reverse complement strand
ATATATATATATATATATATATATATATATATACACACACACACACACACACACACACACACACACACACAGTGTACAGTTGTTATAGTGTTTTGTTGTATAGCTTTGATTCTGTTAGTTATGCTTTTTCTACTTTCTTCTATACATAAAAACATTTATAGGACCACTTTTCATATGTGAATTATTACCTAGTATTTTTGTCCATATTGTAGATAACAGTTTGTTACTTTGTAAAAGTCTTAGTCACCTGCAAAAATAATATTTAAAAAACTGTTTAGATTGAGTGTTTTTTTCAGATTAACCATTACTAAATATACTAAATAAAACAAAAAAAGAGTGATTACAAACTAGAAAAAAATAAATTCCTGAAGAAATTTTAAAAGGGCCTGCTGCAAAGAAACTACCTACAGACTCCATACTATCGCCTACATAGCATTAGCATAGCAATAACATTAGTATAACATTAGCATTAGCATAAACGAAGCATTAGCATAGCATTAGCATAGCATTGGCATTAATATTAGTGTTAGCATAGCATTAGCGTATCCGTAGGATTAGCATAGCCTTAGCAGTAACATAGCTTTAGCGTTAGCATTAACATAGTATTAGCATAAGCATTAGCATTAACATAACCTTAGCATTAACATTAGCATAGCATTGGCAATGCATAGCATAAGCATAGCATAAGCATATCATTAGCAATAGTATTAGCATAGAATTTGCATTTGCATTATAGTAGTATTAGCATTAGCCTAGCATTAACATAGCATTAACAATAGCATTAACATAGCATTAGCATAGCATTAGTATTACCATTCGCATAATCATAGCATAGCATTAGCCTAGCATTAGCATTACTATAGCATTATCCTAGCATTACCACTGCATTAGCTTTAGCATTAGCCTAGCATTATCCTAGCATTAGCATAGCATTAGTGTGTGTGTGTGTGTGTGTGTGTGTGTGTGTGTGTGTGTCCCAATACTTTTGGCCGTATAGTTCACTTTATGCGTGACTTTGGGGGCGTGGCCTGAGGTTTCATAAGGCTTGATCACTGTATGGACACTGAGAGTTTATTCTCCTGAAACTGCATTCATTTCAATTGGGTGTAAAATGAATGGAAGTGAATAGGGGAAAAAAGGATGAGCGAAAGATAAGGAAAAGACGAAAGCGGGTCATCACCGACTGCGTTTGTGTGTCGGGACAGTTGGCCTGAGGCATCACATGAAGTTTGGTGGGTTTCGGACGAAGCGTGTCCGCGCAGGACGATCCGAAAGTCGAGCCCTATTCATTCTCTATGGCATTTCGGCCATCTTTGTGTGAGAGTTTTGCTCCCATTCATTTTTAAGGGCAGGCCCTTAATGAAGAAACCCAGGACAATAACAAACTACGTTCATTTCGATGGGGTGAAAAATGAATGGAAGTGAATGGGGGGAAAGAGCGAAAGACAAGGTCAGTGAAAGCGAACATGGTTGAATGACTTACTCATTAAGCCTAATGAAACCATCTGACAGCAGATGGCACCAAAGTTCTGACCCAGTGAGTCCTGCACACCTCACCACCTTTTACAGTGCACACATAAATATAACACACTGTTTCGGGCTCGTCTCCCTTTTCTGCTCTTTCTCACCAAAGTCTTTTTTTTGTGTGTCTCTTACACTTGGCTGACTTCAGTATTCTCGTTCTTTACTTGTAGAGTTTCAGCCAATTACCCATAGAGATGAAGGACTGGTCAAAGGTCAGTTTGGAGACAGACCCTTGTGTGGGCTTCATTAGGAAAGCTGTGATGGACTTCATGGATGCTGTCAGGGAGGAGGCCAACAGGCTCTCTAAAGAAGGTTTGTATACGGACTGTAAGGGAACTTTACAGGAGTTTGATCTGGTCAATTTACACATATTTTATGTGCTGGAAAAATGATCCGAATGTGTTCGTTTCACTTTGCAGAGGTGAAGAGAATACAGCAATATTCAGGTGGGTTTATGTCTTAAACACGACACATCACGTAGAATTACAGCACATATTTGATATAACACATGTCCGTTAAAAAATATTTTTTATTGATTGGTCATATTGACCCTTAGAACTTAGAGTGTGTTTGTAAAATCAGATTTCAACAACTAAAAACAGTAAAACAGTCTGTAACCGGTGTTTGTTCTCCTACACGCTCGGCGTTTGCTGCTCTTTCTCTCGGCGCGCCGCCGCTCTCCGGAGCCCCTCACTCTACGAGGGTTTTCCCCTCCCACTTGTAGGTGGAGCCTAGCCTGAAAGTTCTCTCAGGTTCAGAGATCTTGTTTTTTTCTGTTTCTAAGACCTAATATAGAAGAAATTTGGGCATTTTTGTTCTTTGCGAGCATTTGCGTGTGGCACCATTTAAAAAACCCTTGTAGTGGTTATTATTGTTACATGTTTTTTAATTACAATAATTGTCGGACAGAGGAACACCAGACAAAACTCAGCATGACGTCTGACACCTCGAGCATCAACACAAATGTGGTGACTTCAATATAAGGAGTCGTTTTGCTGTATGATGACAAATTATATTTTATTGCATTTCCAGCACGAATCCGTGCCGCTCACATTTTAAGACCTATACTACGAAACACATTGAATTAAGTGGCCATTAATTTGTGAACCCTCAATTTTACCTTAAAAATGGATTTAAGGCACGAGTGTGAAACCCCGTAATCTTACATTTAAGGCATTAATTCAGGAGGTTCTGTTATTTAAGGGGCAAATTTGAGAAAGGAATGGGAAAATTCTGTAGTTTTACCCCTTAATCAGCCTTAATCTGTGCACTTTTCCCCTTAATTGTCCTGAATTTCCTGGAAATTAAGGCCAAAATTAAGGTAATATTAAGGGGTAAAATTAAGGGGTTTTGTTGCGTAGTGATAATTCAGCAAATAAAGCGAATATTGATTCAGTCATTAAAAAAAACAGACAAAGTAATTGTTTTTGGCAGTTCAGAGTTAGTGCATGTTACTCTTGTATACTGTGGCCTTCACTGGAGTTCTGACTGCGAGGTATTCCTTTTTGCTGCAGCTGAGCTTACTCTGAATCCCCGCACTGCTCACGCCCACCTCGCCGTCTCTGAGGACAGGAAGGAGGTCCGGCACGCCAACAAGCAGCAGGAGGTCCCAGAGAACCCCAAACGGTTTGACCGTGCCATCAACGTCCTGGCCAAGGAGGGCTTCAGCTGCGGCAGGCAGTACTGGGAGGTGGAAGTGGGAGACAAGACAGACTGGGACTTGGGCGTGGCCAAGCAGTCCGTCAACAGGAAGGGGAAGTTCAGCATCAGTCCGGCCAATGGCTTCTGGACTCTCAGTCTGAGGAATGGAAATCAATACACGGCCAACACGCCACAGCCCACCTGCCTGGCCCTCACGTTCAAGCCCAGAAAGGTGGGCGTTTACCTGGACTACGAGGAGGGCTGTGTGTCCTTCTTCTGCCTAGAGTCTGGGGCCCACATCCACAGTTTTACAGACTCATTCACTGAGAAGCTCCATCCGATATTCAGCCCCGGCCGGCCGCACGGGGCCAAGAACAGTGCCCCACTTATCATCGCCACCAGCTGCTGCAGCATCTGAACAAATATGGCACTTTAAAAAGCCTTTATGTTTTGTTCTTCTCGTGCATATGCCCTCACAAAATGACAATCTAGTCCCTGTGAAGCACTTTCACATTCAGATCCACTTATCTGAACCAAACATGGCTGAAAATGAGAATGTGATCCATTGGAGTTTATTTCTTATTTATTTGATTAAATTACGTTTTGTTGTATCTGCCGTTCTTGTTGATAGATTGCTATGATTTGTTTCTGCCATGTTATGAATAAGGCTGACCAAAGGGAAGTCCATTACTGTGTATTATGTGTGTTTACAGTTGCACAAAAGTTTTGATACCCCCAATTTAATTATGTTATTATATTATTAACACATCCTCAATAGGGAACAAACTTCCATTTTTTTTTTCAATTTTTATAAACAATTTCTGTTTATTTGCTTGATTTAACTCATTGGGGAAACTAAACTAAATATAAAATGAGCCACATTTGACATTTGTCATTTTTTTCAAATATGTTTAATTCAGAAAGTTGTGCATTCATATGTGTAGAAGTGTGTCTCTGTAGAGGATGAGTAATTCTATTCACTTACAAAACTGACAAAACATACTATTTGAGCACTAGTGTATGTGTTATACGCAATATCACGTGTTGTTTTATTTGTAAATGCAAATGGAATTTCCATAGGCAAATAAATGCACAGGTTTAAAGTCGTTATAGAACTGTGTTCATCTTGTTTATTCAATATGCAAATGAATCTATGCTAATTTATGGTCATCATTAATGATAAACAACCCCAAGTTTGTTTGAGCTTGAGCATTCACAGAAAGCTAAATCGTCTCACGAGCTGAAGTCTTTCTATGAATTCATACTGAAAGTGTAAACAAAGTATAAAAAAGGGGGGAGATGAAACAAAACTGATTCATGTAGAGGAGTAAGAAGGCAGGAGATGAAAAGAAGACAGTGGAGATTGATGGGTGGTGTGGGGTGGGGGGGGTTAGAGTCCAGGAGCGCGAGGGCGACCAAACAGCGGGTCATTGTGTTGGTCCGCCAGGCACTGGGAGACACACACTCGGACACATTAATGCATTCACACACCACTGCAAAACGCGCACACACAAGCGCATGCTGCTGCCCACTGCCACACAGACCAGTGCTGGCATCGTAGAAGAGAGCCCCTCTCTCAGCTCCTCGACTTGACCTTATTGCTACTTGGGCCTTTTGAGCCCATCATAGATCCTGAGCTTCTGTCTGGATCCCACCATACTTGCACTACCAGCAGCCTCAGAACATCCAGCACCAGCTCAGTGCCTTGCCCTGCAGCATTCGAGCTGAAGCAAGTTTGTAGAAGGACCTGCATAACAGAACAGGTAACACCTTCCTTCCGTCATTGCACACATGCAAAAGTTGATAGTATATATGAATATAAATGAAGAAATGAAGGTAAATGAAGAGGGGTTTTTGCATGAATTCTCGTAAATGATGAGGGTCTTTTTTTTTCAGAGCGGTGGCATTGAAGAACCACTTTTGGTTCTCTAAAGAACTTTTCAATCGCATTTCTCTTAAAAGGTTATCCGAGGAACCTTTCACAGGAAAACACTTTCGCAGGGCCTTTATTTTTGAGAGTTTATTACATTATTATAAACTTACGTTTCCTTTCATTTATTGGTATCAAAGCCGAAGTTGTATATGTGCATTGTGTTAATTGAACCCAATACTCTCCCTGCTGAGATGGGCAGACGAATGTGAACAGGTACCTCAGAAGTTCTATCCTGAGTAAAGCTTTTGCTGTATCTTTCCTTTAAAATCACAGTGCTGTTACAGTGTATTGTGAATTTAGATGTACATGTTAACGATGCAAGAAGTGGCTTTTGTGAAAGACTCCAAGATCAGGGGCTGGGCACTGAGAAAAGGCGCAAACAGACGATAGTCAGCTTGGCCCACTCTGTGTAGCACCCATGAAAGCTCCTTGTGTTCATGGGCTCCTCATGTTTTTCTGAGATAATCCACTCACCCCACCAGGCGTAGCTCAACTCCCACAACAGTGTGAAAAGGACTCATTCTCTCGTATGCCTACTGGAATCCAGCATTGCTTATGATTCACTCCAGACAAAATATTTAGGATAGGTCAGATTATTAAAGTGTGCCAGAACGTAGGGGGTGTTTAGAGATGTGGATTTTTATAGATAATTTTCAGGCCAGAAATAAGGTAACGTTTCTGTTAAGGTGATCTGCATCCCTGTTTATAATATTATGAATTAGAATAAGATGCTTTTATTTGGGTTTTGTTTTGTAGGTATAGCTGCGCCGCATTTGGTCCTTCGGTCAGGACTAAGTGTACACAAGGACTCTTGCTAATGTTGAAGGACCTGTTCGCTATCTCAGTACTTGGCAACTCGTCAAACTGTCTCTCGGACTTCACGAAGCAACCACCGCTTGGCCAATAACAGATCAACTAGCAAATAACATCACAAAAGTTCAAGTCAATTGCCATGGCAACGACAGGCATGCAGCTCCTGGGCTTGGTCCTGTCCATCATTGGCTGGGTGGCCGGATTCCTGGTGTGTGCCCTGCCCATGTGGCGCGTCACCGCCTTCATTGGAAACAACATTGTGACGGCGCAGATCACGTGGGAGGGGCTGTGGATGAACTGCATCGTCCAGAGCACTGGAGAAATCCAGTGTAAGGTGTATGACAGCCTGCTGGCCCTGCCCAGTGATATGCAAGCTGCCCGGGGCCTCACTGTGCTCTCCATCCTTCTCTGCACCCTGGCGCTCACTCTGGGGGTCCTAGGGGTCAAGTGCACCAAGTGCGTGGGCCACCAGAGCCCTAAGGCACGGCTGGCCCGCGTGTCAGGCATCATCTTCGCTGTTGCGGGCTTCCTCTACCTCATCCCCGTCTGCTGGACGGCCCACTCTATCATCAGGGATTTCTACGACCCCTATGTGGCCGCCCCGCACAAGCGCGAGCTGGGCCCCGCCCTCTACCTGGGCTGGGGGGGCTCAGCCCTGCTGCTGATCGGTGGATCTCTGCTTTACGCCGGCTCAAGTCCCCCAGGGATCCCCTCTTCTCCCACTTTCAGCAGTGGGGAGAGCAGCCCCCGCAGGGCTGGAGGGCCCACACCAGTCAAGGGTTATGTTTAACAGCCAGACGTCACAGACACCAAGCCAACAGGAACAACTGCTAGTTTTCCCCATTGTTATAGATTCAAAATAATGTTAACATGTTTTTTACTATTCAGTGTTATCACCTGATTTGGGGCTGATTGAAGAGAAATGTGAAATGACCTGTTTTGCCTTCCCTCACATCCTTCTGTAACTCTGTCTCTGTGTTCTTCGTCCATGTATGAAACAATAAAGCTGTCAGCTCTCCTACAAAGCTTGTTCTAAATGCTGTGTAAGAACCCAAACACTGCCTCCGATCTAAGTTCATAATCTTTTTACATAACAACAACAACAAAGATAATTATGGAATACTTATAATGTATTATTATTATTATTATTATTATTATGTATTATTATTTGTGTTGTTGTTATTATTGCTATTAACAACAGCAGTAATGTCAATTAGTAATAGTATTATAATAATAATAAAATTACAAGCTAATATTTACATTGTATTGCACACAGAGAGGACCCTCAGCCACATGGGCAGGAATTGGGACCCTCTTACTGTGAGGCACCTCATTCTTCTTCTTCATATTATTATTATTATTATTATTATTATTAATAAATTAACAACAAATTAAATTCAAACATGTTCCTTCCAGATTTCCCACAAGAATTAAATGTTTTACACGGATGACTTCATATTTGCATGGATCCAACTGCAGAGGCAGCAACATCTATTGGCTTCATCCAGACCTTAGATCTGTGACTGGAGAAGGAAATGTGCTATTGCTCTGGAAGCTAAGCTAAGCATGTTAAAATAGCTTCTAATGTAACACACCTGATCTAGATAATGTCGCCCTATAGTTGCGTTTAAATATTAGAGCCAGGTTAGTCAAGTCTAGTAGGTTTATTGTCATGTCAGCCATATACACACAGTACGCAGTGAAACGAAACAACGTTCCTCCAGAACCATGATGCAACACAGAACAAAAACAGAAACACTACATGACTGTATAAGTGCAGACAGGACAAAATACACCATCTCCAAAGAGGGAAAAAACACAAGAGCAACAAAACAACAGGACAAAACAACATTTAGTGCACTGAGTGTTTGAATTAATAAAATTTTATGGCAGACACTGTAATCTAACTGCAGAGTTGGGTGTGCAAATATGCAGAATGGAGGTAGACATCAATAAATTGTGAAAATAATAGCAGGACAGAGAATGTGTAGTAGATACTAAATAAAGGGTGTTTACAGTGGCAGTTGTTTGTTCAGGGCAGAATAGTTTAATGTGTATATGCACTGTGTTAGGAGAGAAGAATTTCAGTGTAGGGTTGTGCTGTGTGTATGTGTATGGGGGTACAGTTTATGTTTCAGCTCTTTTGTGTCGGATGTGAACTATCCGGGGTTGTAGATCTCCAGGACTGGGACTTGAGGCTCCTGTTCTTGGCTGTTTAAAGAGAATGATCATGGAGCACAGACACTCTCTGTGTGATCTTTATGACGACCTGACATCAAATATAGTGTCCCCCCATCTCACACATGGAGCACGGATTACAATAGAGTACAATATGGACAGCTCAGCTTGGCATTTTCAGTACATTCT
>JBBJLS010000140.1:2773761-2783761 GCA_037577275.1 Bryconaethiops microstoma | reverse complement strand
TTTAAACGGTCTCGGAGTTACATTGGACTGTTGACTCTTGATAAATCAAATAAAAGGCTAAAAAGTAAGATTGAACTCCTGAATTGTGAGGTTTGTTTTGATTCTTCCGCGGCCCAACAACATCTTGTTTGTTTACGTCTTGTTTTATGTAACTAAATCTGTTTTTTTCTCTAAAGTGGGTGCTCCGTTTCTTCAGTTATTAGATGTGTTGAAATGTGTTCCTCTGTCTCCATCCAGAGAGATACAGAGCAGATGTGTTGCTAAAGGTGCATTAATGAGGACTGAAATCAGTCACAAATAGAAATGGGTGGCAGTTAATTACCTAACCTGTTATTAAAGTGAAGGAAATGTGTTAAGTGATGCCCTCGCTAGGTCGAGTTATCTGACAATTTTTGTTTTGTTTTATTCGTGACCGTCAAATGACGTAGGGTCCCAATTTCCCTGCATATCCCCTTAATATTTTGCCCTAAATAAGCTGCTGTCTTGCCTCACAGACCAAGGCCAGCTGAACACACATGTCTAGCTTTTGGCTGCACTGTCCTTCGACCAGAACTGCAGAAAAACAGCATGGATTTTAGGAGATTATTCAGCAAATTATTGCAGATTGTATGGTCTCGCAACCCTTGAGATGCTCAGTATGGCTGAGGTCCAAGAACTACCTTCTGAGCCCTCTGAAATGTAGAAAATTGAGCAATTTGACACTTCTTTAGGATGAGTTCATGGCGTTGTCATGCCTGATAGCAATACAAGGCCAGGGAGTGGCAGTGGAATGTTTTAGTGGCACACTTTTGGGCTTCTGATGCCCACTAAAGAACATGTGAGGGGCCTCAGAACTTCTGTAGTCACCAGTTAATTTCTTCACGTTTGAAACAGACCCCTTTAACCCTTTGGGACATCTTTGAAATGAGGTGGAAAGGGCTTTTTACAGCAAGCCGTTCAGTTTCCAGAAGTATCATCAGAAGATATGTGTTCTGAAGGCCAAAGGAGGCATGGAATGCCACTAGATATACATTGTAAAATAACTGTCAACTCAGTCTGTCGTACACTGTCCCATGTTACATGATCTGTAGCCCCTAAATCCACTGTATGATGCGTGTAACTGAAGCTTAGGGGAGAACGTTTCAGGTTAAGTTTAGATAAAAGCGATCCTCAATATTTGACAAATAGGGCTCCTATTTAGCTGTTTATTTAGTCGATCATGCTTGTTCATACAGCACTGCCTTCACTCCTTTTAACGCTTATAAGGTTGCCAGAAGGACTATAGGGCCTAACTCGATTTTTTTATGTAAAGTTAAAACTGTCTGCATAAGAGTGTACTTCAAACAGTTATTGTATTCGAAGATGTTTTTTTAAATTTGTTTTCTTTTATATTATACCACTTTTTGGCCCTTAGTTCCTATTTGCTCCTGTTTAAATGAAGGCAAAGGTCTGTTTTCTGATTTGCATTGCGATATTATTCACACAGCTTCCTGGACCAAACTGGAATCAAGGTTCACTGTTGTCTAGCCACTTGCTGTAATAAGCTTAAGCCTAGACTTTTTGCTGTCTGAGTTTTCTGATTCATATGCAGTGTCCTACTTATTGCTATTGGAAAGGGCGTACAGAGTTAATGTAGGTCTGGCAAGCATTGATTAAAGCTGTCTCGGTTCCTTGAGACAAGGACATGTAGGGCATAGCATGGTGCAATATAGCAAATATTTATTTTATGCCAAATAATTTCATGCCAAATATTTTTGAATATAAGAAGCATTCTCATCTCTGCTATGAATACAAAAATAAATGTTGTTCCCAGCACTTATGTTTAAGGAGCAGTACAGCTAAAAGTAGCATGAGTCTATACATCAATTGTCTGTGTACATCAACAGGAAACTAGCACGCTGCACTTTACATTACACACACTGTTCTGCTGCACTTGCACACTTGTATACATCTTGTTTACACTTGTAATATTTTTGGATATACTTTTTGTGTAGGCTATATTTTATTACTTTAATTTTAGCATTTCATTTTCTCCTTAATTTAATTTATTGTAACTATATTGCACAGTGTCATGGATGTTTCAGAGGCAAATTTCACTACACATTGAACTGTGTGTATTTGACAAATCATGAAAGATGTTCAGCTTACCCCATAGTTTGGATAACTGTAATAGACAGAGGGGCTAGTTATAACATTCTCAGAAGTCTAATATATTTAGAAATATATATTCAGCAAAAATATATTTCGGACAACAAAGTAGAGGAGCAAAGATCAGCACAAAATGATAATTATTTGAAAATAAAATATGCTCCCTTGCTTAAACAAGTCAGCAACATTCAGCACCTTTCTTGCTTAAACATGCATTTTGTTTGTATGAGAAGTAAAAGCAGTTATTTAAGGATTATCATTGATTGCTTCATGCTGTGATGATATAGAGGAAAGAGGGCTGCCCAGTTTAGCTCACTGAGCTGGATATTGAATCACAACGTTCTCAGAAGTTGGTATTGTTACCACCCTTGGTAATATTTTTCCCCAGGTCCGCACTCTTAATATCCAGTGGTTCTCTTTGTTGTTTTTGTTGGAAGCTGTGGCAGTAACATAACAAAAAAAGACTGCATAATATCAGCACTAATACAAATGATCACAACGTGTCACTGTAAATTAATGATCAAGGCTGATCCATACTAGTTAAGTCATCCATAATGAACTAAACAGTGTTCGGCATGTTCATTTTGGGCACCATTTCTTAATCCTGCTCCTGGCAAGCCTGGCATACCCCTGCATAAATGAAACACCTGATTATAGAGCCCTTTATGAGCTGGATGAAGTGGGTGGGGACGAGGAATAGGAAAACTGAGCCCTTCTGTGGAGAGCAGGATTTTTTTTCTTCCCAATTTGACTCTCTTCCTATATATGGACTCTTGGACATGTGACCACAGATGGCTGCAACACAATTGGAGATCAGACTTGCGATCTCCAGATAATGGGAACAGAGCTTAGACAGCTGCAGTACTTGGGGAGCCAGTTATATTGTATTTTCTCATGCAGTCCTAGTATAGCATTTTTCCAGTAAAGCATGTTGGAATATTTGAGGCTAAGCTAGCCTTTTACTCAGTTAATTTTTATTATTTGGCCTAAATGCAATCACTTGATTGTAAACTTAACTGATGTATTACTCAGTTATTAATATAATATAAGGTGACTGCCCTAGAATGTTCTAAGCGAGGTTTGTGGAGAGGTTCTGTGATCTTATGTAGGTCCGTGGCTTTCCAGTAGCCTACACTATTTCAGAGTGTTGAAACTGATAACACGAATGATTTTTACTCTCTTCTACTTCACAGACAAAGCTACTAGTCAGTTGCTTCTGGAGACAGACTGGGAATCCATTTTGCAGATTTGTGACCTCATTCGGCAAGGCGACACACAGTAAGAACCAGTGGTGTTTCCCATAGCTATATTGTCCAAACAGGATAGAGGACATGTTTGCAAAAATGTTTGCACTTTGGAGAAATCAGATTTTTTTTTTATTAATTACTTTTTGTTGTTACAATTTAAGCAAATTGAAAGACAAAAAACAACTACCATGCTTTAGGGATGGGAAAGTAGGAAATGAAATGGGGAAATGGGGGATAGAGTAATAATAGAACAAAAATAATGGAGGAAATGCAATATGCAGTAAGTTCAATATTTTCCACAATACACATGACTGATCTTGACATGCAGAGATAACTAGTTCATTAAGTCCTTAAAAAAGGCTATAGGGGCTGAACAGTTATCAATAGTTCTATGAAATTTCATGAAATCTGGCTGTAGCACGGTCCAAATTTAAAATATTTAAAAGGTAGCAGTGCCAGACAGATTGCATGAATATGGTTCAAACCAACCTTTGAAAATATATTCTTTGGTGGTGCTTAATGCTGCCATCAGTATATTTTTCTGTTGCAAAGTAAGATGTATATCAGAGTCACCTGCTAAGGAAAGTAAACCTGGGCATAAAGGGACATTTGCCACTGAAAACTTGGACGGAACCTTTTCCACATAGTTCCACTCCCAAGACATATATAATCCCCTTAAATAGTATCATCAAAAAAGCTCCACATGGTGTTATGTAGGTTCTATGAGGCAACTTCTTTTAAAGGATGAGCCTGACATTTTCATTAAATAAAAATTCCAGACAGTTTCCCAGTTAAGTTCTACAGCATGTGTACCAAGCTGGAACAGAAATTATGGTGGAAGCCTTAAATGCTATAAATAAATTATACACATAAACACCATATGCCTTAAGTGCAGTGTGAAACCTAAAATAGATCAAATAGGATGTACAGAGATGGGAAAATGTTGCGAAGCTCCTGGAAGAGAGTGTAAACCATCAGAATTGGTTTATTTATTCAGGGTATAAATATTTTTAAATGACTATTGAACAAAAATCAGAATTTTTGTACTTGCTCCCAATTCCAGGGCTAAGTATGCAATTGGTGCCATCAAGAAGAAACTTAATGACAAAAACCCCCATGTGGCCCTCTATGGTCTTGAGGTAAGGGCTGTTTTGTGTGTTCAGAATAACCGTGTGTGATATGAAACAATGTTTTGGACTTTGATATTTGAACTGTTATTGACATGGATTATCGTGTGTCCTTCTTTATCTGTGTGACCATTCAGCTTCTGGTTAGAGAATACAATTTAATCCCAGTGTGAGTCTTGGTTCTAAGTTAGGCTTTTACTTCTCAACAGGTGCTTGAGTCAGTAGTGAAGAACTGTGGCCAGACGGTTCACGATGAGGTTGCTAGCAAGCAGACCATGGAAGAGCTGAAGGATCTCCTTAAGGTG
The DNA here is from genome assembly GCA_037577275.1 of Bryconaethiops microstoma. Taxonomy (NCBI): domain Eukaryota; kingdom Metazoa; phylum Chordata; class Actinopteri; order Characiformes; family Alestidae; genus Bryconaethiops; species Bryconaethiops microstoma. The sequence continues at coordinate 2,778,955 of JBBJLS010000140.1, read as the reverse complement.
GCATTTTATCCAAACCTTCTTATTGTCTGTGGGTTCCTAAGTTATCTGTTCAGGAAAGAGTTGCCATTGGCTCAGCTGGCATTGTGATCCCATTCTTCTTTCCAAGTGGGTCATATTCTGATGAGTCATACAGCACTTTACTTCCTGATTGTGTCACCACGTCACATGCCCTTGCAGTTCTGGGGAGTTCCAGCAAGTCTCGAAATGAGAGACAGCAGGTTTATCTATGTGGATTGTAAGAAATTAAACAGCTGAAGAAACTAAGTTTAAAATAAGGTATTTTTAAAAAGACTGGCTTATTGTTTTGATTTAAAATTTTAGACTGGAAGTTTGAATTTGAAATGATGTGGTATGATTTTTAATGTCAGATTGATCTTTGCTGTGTTTTCATTTGTCTGCTCCTGAACCTTTGTAGAAGTTTAAAAGTGCTCACTCTGCTTTGATGTGAATTTGGTATGTTAATGCTGTTCATTTACCCTCAGAAGCAAACGGAACCAAATGTCAGGAACAAGATCCTATACTTGATCCAGGCGTGGGCCCACGCATTCCGCAACGAGCCCAAGTACAAAGTGGTCCAAGACACCTACCAGATCATGAAGGTGGAAGGTAAGCTACAGTTTGGTTTCTAGTAGCTGGATCAAAAAAAAACCCCACAGTAATCAAACTAATGTTTGGTTTTGTGATGTGTGTTTCTTATCGGTTCATCAGGTCATGTTTTCCCTGAATTTAAGGAGAGTGATGCCATGTTTGCTGCAGAGAGGGTCAGTAAAACCCTTTAAGGGTTTTGATATTTCTATACATTCTGTGGTGTGTATTAAAAGGTAGATTATGCTGTGTGTATATATTCTATAGGCACCTGATTGGGTGGATGCAGAGGAATGCCACAGATGCAGAGTTCAGTTTGGAGTGATGACCCGAAAGGTTGGCATCACAAGCCTTTATTATGTTTCCAAAATGATCCCCCTGCTTTGTTTGTTTCAGAAATGCTGGAAAAAAAAAAGTTATCATATGGACTTCTACTGTTGATCTTGATTACTTGAATTAAACTCAAGTAATCTTGTCTGTTGACCTGTGTTTTCTTTCCCTGCCCTAGCATCACTGCAGGGCTTGTGGACAGATCTTCTGTGGCAAGTGCTCATCCAAGTACTCCACTATTCCCAAGTTCGGCATTGAGAAGGAAGTGCGAGTGTGTGAACCCTGCTTTGAGCTCCTCAACAAGTAAGTTGAGGAGAGGGGTAAAACCTCAGACACAACTATGCTTCTGTTTTCCACGTTTTAGTTGTTGACCAAAGGATGCTGCTGTCAGACTTAAAAGCTTATTGATGAAATAGCCTCTTCAGTTAATGCTGAGGCTGTAAATCTCCCAGCTACCAATGTGCGCAAATGTAACTGGAAGAGCTATTTATACTGATGGATAAACAAAAACAATACACTGTTCTTTTGTTTGGGATTAGGTTGCGTTTGAAAATACGTCTTGAAGTAAATCATATTGCATTCTTATTCAAATTGATTAGAATTAAGCGTAACATTGCAAAAGCATTCCATTATGTCATAATGATGCAAGATATGATTGCTTTTGTCCTGTTATATGTTTTTCTTTTTAAACTGTTCTATTTTGTTTAAGCTTTCATCCATTTTGTTCAAATCCACTTTTTCTGCACGGTTTAATGATGTCCTTGGCCTGACCTATTACAGCTCACTGTCAAATTATAAACCCTATTGTGAGCTGAGTCTGTAAATCTCAAAGTGCAGCAGGACTGGATTTGTCTTCTGATCATTCTCTGTGCACCATGTTTCATGTCTTTTTGAGTTGTCTGTGACTATGTGTTCAAAGCGTTTGCTGTTCTATAGAGATTTACCTTCTTGTGTGTGTCTCCTGATCCCTCCTCCTTACCAGCCACCCCTCCCTCTCTCCCCCTCCTAGGAAAGCTGAAGGGAAGAGCAGTGGCGGCGGGCAGGCTGAGTTGCCCCCAGAGTACCTAACAAGCCCTCTGGCCCAGCAATCTCAGGTATTGCCCACATTAATATTTATTTATTTTTGGCTTGGCCCCATTTGTGCTCATTACAAGAATTAAACATTGATGCCACTGCTGATTTACTACATAGCAAATACTAATACACTGTTTTCCCATGCTGCTTGACCTGTGAACTAGCCTGGAGATGTCCAGGAGCATTACATTACATTACATTAATTTGGCAGCTTTTATTCAAAGCAACGTACAATTTGAGGAAACACTCAAGATTCAGGGCAGTGTGAGAACCATAGGAGAGTTGTAAGTGCTAAAATGGATCAAAAGCTAGTAAAATGCTGTACTTTTTACTCACTTACTGATGAGGTGTGTTTGAGTAGGGAAATCAAGACTGTGCTATAGTGGCATTAGTGACCCCTGGTTTATAGAATGTGGAAGATGTTTGTCTTGCTCTCCCTCCTTCTTTGTGTATGGTTGTGTCTTGCCTCTGCTGAGCACATCTGGATCCTCTGCTTCCCCAGATGCCCCCCAAGAGGGATGAAACAGCCTTGCAGGAGGAAGAGGAGCTACAGCTGGCCATTGCTCTATCTCAGAGTGAGGCTGAAGAAAAAGAAAGAATGGTTAGAGAAATAGTCATATTTTTCTCTTTAACACCATACAGCATGTGGAATGATTTTATAGAGCAGATTCAGCAGCTAAAGGTGGATATTCTTCTGTATGTACACAGAGGCAGAAGAATTCTTTCTGCGTGTACCCCAAAACTGATCCCACCCCAGTGACCTCCTCTGCCCCACCTGTCAGCACCCTCTACTCCTCTCCTGTGGTAAGGCTTTGTTCAGAAATGTAAAGCACTTCATAAGCCTCATAGCGAAAGGTAAAACTGCATTTTGCTACACAAGAAGGCACTGTAGCTATTATTAAAGAAATAGAAAGGTGTATATAATGGGTATGTCACGTGTGGAATAGGTGGTATTTGGTTAAAAGGCTCTGTGAATAAGCAATCCAGACAACTTCTGACTTCACAAGGATATACAGCACTTAGTGTGAACTAATCTGCACTTTATACTCTTTAGAACTCATCTGCTCCCTCTGCTGAAGATGTTGATCCTGAGGTAAAGCATTTTCTCCTTATTCAGTATCTGTTTGTCAGTGGCAATACGCAGGCAGCTTTTTTTCCAACTGTGCCCTTTCTTCTCAGCTGGCTCGCTACCTGAACAGGACTTACTGGGAGAAAAAGCAGGAAGAAGTGCGCAAGAGCCCTACCCCCTCTGCTCCAGCTCCAGTACCAGTGGCTGAGCCTCTGCCAATTAGCCAGCCAGTGGAAGGCCATACACCAGTCCAGCCCATAAACATAGTGGAGGTACCATATTTAAAATCAAAATAAAGAAAGAAAAATTCAGAAAGAATGTTACAAGATTCCTCTGACACCATATCCCCATTTTTCATGTTAACCTCTCTAATCTATAATTCATTTAAAATTACCCAGGCAGTTAAACAGAAGACTGACAGACTACATCACAAATTAACCGTGTCCTGAGTGCATGGTTTAAATGACTCTCTGGCATGTTTCTCCAGCAGCAGTACCAGAATGGAGAATCGGAGGAGAACCATGAGCAGTTCCTCAAAGCACTGCAGAATGCTGTCACGACCTTCCTGAACCGCATGAAGAGCAACCACATGCGTGGGCGTAGCATCACTAACGACAGTGCAGTGCTTTCTCTCTTCCAGTCCATCAACAACATGCACCCACAGCTGCTAGAGATTCTTAACCAGCTTGACGAAAAGAGACGTAAGTCAGAGCTGTCAGAGCTCCTAGAACTTTTCTTTTGAGTGGTCATGCATTTGTTGAGAGACAGTGAGAGGATGTGTTATGAAATTAATTTACAGCAAGTTGTCCCTATTGTGTCCTTACTGACTAAACGTCATTTGAATAGTCTGGTATTGTTGGATTCAGCGAAATGCTTCAGCAAGTCATGGTGAGTTTGTTGACCTTTCTTGTGTAGTGTATTATGAGGGGCTGCAGGATAAACTGGCGCAGGTGCGGGATGCTCGGGCCGCTCTGAATGCTCTCAGGGATGAACACCGGGAAAAACTCAGACGGGCTGCTGAGGAGGCTGAGAGACAGCGGCAGATCCAGCTGGCTCAGAAACTCGAGATCATGAGGCAGAAGAAACAGGTAAAGTCTGCACATTTCAGCTCAGGTGCTGTGCGTGACTGAATTATTGTTGTAAAATGTGTAATGGGATTGCTGGCATGTTGTTGTAGGAGTACCTGGAGATGCAGAGACAACTGGCTATTCAGCGTCTGCAGGAGCAGGAGAAAGAGCGGCAGCTGCGTCTGGAGCAACAGAAACACACCATTCAGATGCGTGCCCAAATGCCTGCTTTTTCCCTGCCTTATGCTCAGGTCAGCTATGCAAAGAGAATGCATACATTATGTAATTATGTCTCATATGTAAATGCAGTCATTTTGTTTGTTACTGTAACACCCACATTTCTTCTTGCGGATCAGCAACGTACACGTGTCAAGATAACTGTCAGTGTAATACACAAGATCTACTGTTCTGTTTGAAGAAACTGTCTATATAAAAACCCAGAACAGGCCTTGCACAGTTTTGTACTGTACAAGTAATGGTAGAATAGTCAGACTCATAACACAGGTCAACAGGTCAAAATTATCAGAGAGGTTTTGTAGTGTTTTTCATGCTGATTTCAAATCTGTGTTTAATTGTTCCCTACCACGTAAGGTTTTTGTGATGAAGCTAAATAGATTGCATGATAGTTGGTATAATTAGCATATAATAATCATATACTAAGCGTTTTTGTAGAAACAGTGGTAGCTGACTGACACTGATCATTATATCTATGCCACAGTGTGCGCCTAATTGGCTTTGCACTGAAAATATTGAAACAGTTACTTGATTGGTGCCTGTGGTTTAATAAACGCATGCAAGTCTATTGCAAACTACAATTTACTCATAATTCAAAAAGTTGATGTGACTGAAAAAAACTGAAAGCAGATCTGAAATCAGTATGAAAAAATGGCCCAAAAAGGAAAAGAAGTGTTTTGTAAATGTAGGGTCCTTATCAAAAGATGTGCTTATGCACATTTGTTGTAACACTAATTTTGCACATTGAGCTCTTTTTAGCACACTGAGCTCATTGTGCATCCATTCTCCTCATCCGCTAATTTATTTCCTCTCTGCTCCTTTGCACATTTCTTCA
>JBBJLS010000140.1:2750950-2773661 GCA_037577275.1 Bryconaethiops microstoma | reverse complement strand
ATTGCACAGAGAAAATGTCACTTTTGTTTTCTCCGTACATATGACAATAAACGCTTTGAACTTTGAACTTTGAACTTTAAATGTCAGAAATGTGTGCATTTGATCTGCTCTGTTATTTTTTGTCATGTTTGATGATGTTCATGATTTGGTTGAATGGTTCATATTGCTTGGATGATGCAGATGCAGTCGCTGCCACCTAATGTCGCAGGAGGGGTGGTGTATCCGCCCGCTGGTCCCCCCAGTTACCCAGGCACTTTTAGCCCTGCAGGCTCAGTAGAGGGTTCTCCTATGCATGGTGTATACATGAACCAGCCTGGCCAGACTGGAGCAGGCCCCTACCAGGCCATGCCTGTTTCTGCTACAGGTAAGATTTCATCTCCAGAAACAAAAGTATGATAACTAAGGGGGTTGGCTATCTGTGTGTTCAATTCATAGGGGGACTGATCCGTGTTTACGTTTTCAATTATTGTAAATAGAGACTTTGTGCTCTTTTATACAGATCCAAACATGGTGAATGCCTACATGTACCAATCCGCAGGAACGGGTGGACAACCTGCTGCCCCTGTTCAGGCCCCCCCGACCACCAATCCTGCCTATACTAACTACCAGCCCACCCCAACACAGGGCTACCAGGTAAGCAAGATGCAGTAGGCAACATTCATGCCATTCTGTAGTAGACAAGACAGATTTCAGTCTTGGACAAGATTAGTATGTTTAATTTTCATTTTAAATCATTTAAAAAATAATATTCCACTTAAATTTCCTGCCATGGCCTAGTTTTGATATCCTAAAACTATATCCTGTATTTATTTATTTTTTAGCAGTCGTCCAGCAGTCAAACTTGCTTCCTTTGTGGATTTCAGTATGCAAATATTAATGTAGACTGTAACTGGGTGAGTTTTCTGTGGTTATTTGTAGAACGTGGTGTCTCAAGCCCAGAGTATGCCCCCAATGTCCCAGGCTGCCCCCACCAATGGCATGGCTTACATGGGATACCAACCGTACAACATGCAGGTCAGTGTTCTCATACAAGGCCGTATTTAAGAGGAAATTAGTAGGGTTGCACCGATACCGGTATCGGGTATCGGGCCGATACCATGGACCGATACCACTAAACAATATCCTATTTCACTACATCAAACTGATCACACTGGGCAGATGTAATTTGTTGTCCTACCTAACTTCATTGTCTAGGGGGAGAAAACGAGCTGGAAACTTGGCGTCAGATATTCTATCCACGAGGTAGTGAGACAGTATCAAGGCCATGGACCAGTAGATTTTTTTAAATAAAGTAAGCAATGTCAGCGATTTGGAAATATTTTAAGATAAAAGATGACAAGAGGAGTAAGGCAGACTGCAAGATCTGTACTGCTACGGTGTCTAGGGGCGGAAAGAAAAGTACATCGTTTAACACAAGCAATTTGATTAAACATCTGAAGACGCATCACAGTGCTAAGTACACAGAGTTTGCCAATGCTAGTGCAAGACTGCAGCAACCAACCTTAACGCACGCCTTGCAAAAGCGAGAAAATGTCAAGACAACTCACGGGCCATAAAAATAACAGAGGCTTTTATTCACTTTATAGCGCTCGATGACCAGCCACTTTCGGTGGTTGATAATGCTGGATTTCGCTGTCGTCTTGGCATGCTAGAACAACAATATGAAATTCCCAGTCGCGTTCCCCAAAAATACATAGTCTTGTTCTGAGGCTGCAATACTGTGTGGTGATAGTCATTTGACGACATTGTGTGCTAATTTCTTTAACTGAAACAGAAATGTTCAGTGTTTAGTGTTGGTTTGTGTACATGAAAGCAGGAGACTGTTTTGATACTTTCTTTAATTGAAATGTGCTAACTGAGTAATTGATGTGCTCACTTTTTGTTTAGTTGACTGTTAACTATGCAGCACATTAGATTTTTTTTCAGGTTATATTTATAATTAATCTAATTAATTAAATAAATTAATTAGTTTAATTAATGAAGCTGCCTTATTGGAGTTTTTTGTTAAAACCAGAATGAACGGTTTATTTTTGCCTTGGAATAGCCTTCTGCTAATACTTTTTGTATTTAGCCTTTTTATAGGCTTGTCATAATCTGTAGAAGAGAAAATAAAACCTGTCTCCAAATTAATTGCACTTTCATGGACACCATTCTAAGAAGTATCGGTACTCTGTATCGGCAAGTACAAAAAAGTAGTATCGGTGCAACCCTAGAAATTAGTATCTGTATACATTTAGGTATTTATCTACCTCTTGCCATTGAGTTTATTACGAACAACTTCATGATGGACATTTTAATAGACTACACTGCCAGTCAGTTTTTGCACACCGTTTTTTCCATATATATTTATATTTTATATATTTATATTTGTTTCATAAACTGCATACTTTTTTCCTGTTAGTTGAGTGAACTACTATAAATAAAAATTGGCTGTCACTTAATAGCTTGTTAAATTCTTTGATGATCCTCATTATAATGATAGTAGGTGGATTTTCACAGGTCAGTAGCGATTAATTGAAAGACATTTCTGGCTACTCAAACGGTGAACGTACTGTCAAGTTATTTAGCAGATAATAGTTAGTGTATTTTCTGTAAATATTTAGTGATTAAATGTTAAATCCCAGTGTGCAAAAACTTGACTGGTAGTGTACATGTTTGACTTGTAATTTACAAGCTATAATGTGGTGTGGGACATGGCTTTAGTCAGTCACACTTTTGTCTGTTGAAGCCTTAATCTGTATAAATATTTTGTATAAAAAGGTTTCATTTTAACCAAATAGGTTAAAATGATCTTTAATTTTGGGTTCAGGCTGTAACTTCTGCAATGTCCTCTTACGCTTCTACTTTCCTAGAACATGATGACGGCGCTTCCGGGACAGGACCCCAGCATGCCTCCTCAACAGCAGTACATGCCTGGTCAGCAGCCCATGTACCAGCAGGTTAGTCCACACTTAGTATGGTATTGTGTGCGCTATATTTTAGTGATCTAATTTTGAGGATGCCTTTTTTCTCGTTAACGTTTTTTTTGTCTGTACAGATGGCTCCCCCTGGTGGTCCCCAGCAGCAAGCGCAGCAGCCCCAGCAGCCCCAGCAGCCCCCTCCTGGCAGTGCAGAAGCTCAGCTCATTTCTTTTGACTGATGGTCCACACTCTTTACACCCCCCCACCCCCCAAGTCCAGCACACTACAGACAGCCCCTGCACTTTCTCCTGGGTTTTTAACCCAACACAGTCTGCCTACTTGCAGCATTTCTGGAAATATTGTAGGTTCTTTTGCTGCCATGCACACCCCTCTGTCCCCACTGCTTCATATGAAGGAGAGAGGGCCAGAGATGGTTCTCAGTTCTCAGCTCTGCCAACATTTAGTCTCTCTTTCTTTTGGTCTTTTAAAAATGTATGTAGTCTCCTTATGAAATTAAATTGAGGCTCATCTAGTCATTCATATCATAGAATTTAAATGAGTAAACAAATCTGGTAGTAATCAAAAAAGTCAAATAAGACATTACCATCTTTGGTCTCATAATTTTCTAAAGTTGGTTTGCATGTGTTTAGTTATTGTTTTCAGAGGTGTTAAGGGCATATGTGTGGCAACTCTCTCTCCAACAAAGCATTGTGTGCTGACAGAAAAATGGTTTTATTTGTTTAAGAGGCTGAGACAGTAGAGGCACTAGGACAGATATTCGTAACGCATTTTAGAGCAAGAAAGTAATCCAGGGTCAGTCCCGATCTATTCATATTATAGTATCAAATGGGAGATTTAAAAGTGTGACTGATTCTAGATCGGCTCTATAAAGCTTAATAGGGACCCGGTCTCTTTCAGCGCTGAAATTCATTCACTTGCCATCCTCTCAGGAGAGACATTTTTTCACAAATCCGATGACATTCCAAAGCGATGTTCCCTGTGGCAAAGCTGTTGTACGCAACCTATTTTAACAAGATTTCTGCCGTACCCTGCATTTAGAATCGCTGGTATGATATCCTCCTTAATAATTGTTGCAGTTGTCATCACGGATCTTGGCTTTTGTAGATAAGGTTAGAAGGGACAGCGGCTGTATAGCCAATTTCCATTTAGTGCTGATTTTGTACAGTAGAAACTGGCTTATGATTCCAAGTACTGCATATCGGTAGATTTCCTTGGACTTGCTGGGCATCTCAACTATTGGCCTTTACTTGTGGGTGTCAGTTAACGTTTGACTGCAGAATACTATGGATTTCAAGGAAGTGTCTAAATTCCAAATGAAAAATTGAAACGCCCGATCAATAACAGAAGGGAAAAGCCTGTGTTTTATCCATGTGTGGCTGTTCAAGCTGGTGTACTCTTAAGATGTTCATGCTTTTGTGGTTTTCTGTAGAGAAGGGTGTGAACAAGAAATGGGATCTTTCCAATGCTGGGTGAAGGATGGCATTGTTGCTTTAAGATCGGACTGGTACTGCATGTTTGTAACCTCCACCAACCAGTGACTTCTGTAACCCTTTAATGCCATCTGTGGACAACTTTCCATCATACTGATCTGCCTGACGTCAGAGGAGAAGAATTTTAAGAATATATTTAATAAATCTCTCTTTCTTTTATTGTGCAGATTTGGGTGACAGTGATTCTTTTATGTGGCTGAAAGAACAATGTGCAAAAATAAATCATGAAGTGTACCGGAAGAGACAAATACATTTATTTCACAGTAAGATTTGGGGAAAAAATGTCATTTGTAAGCTGCGTAAAAACAGTAACACTGGTTTATTGGAGGTCAGTGTTTTTTTGGTTGTTTTTTTGGGGTTTTTTTTTTTCCCACCTGAAAGGATTCTTGGTGTGTCACACCTTTCTGAAGACCAGGCATTTGTTACTTTCTTCCATCTCAATCTTTTGGAAAGATACAAAAGAAGTGTGGTGTTATTATTGCCATATATATATATAAAAAAGATAAATAGTTGTTGATGCACAGATCAGCCACAACATTAAAACCACTGAGAGGTGGATTAATTATCGATCTTACATGTATTATCTTACAAGCAGTGTGATGCTCTGGGCAATGTTCTACTGGGAAACCTTGGGTGGTGTCATTCATGTGGATGTTACTTTCACACCACCTCATTAGAGACCAAGTTCATCCTCTAACTGCACCAGGATACAGTCCTTAAAGGTAGTGGCCTCTTTCAGCAGGTCCTGCCACACCTTAATCCATTCAAGCATCTGTGGGATGCTCCGGACAACCTTACAGGACTTAAAGGATCTGCTCTAATGTCTTGGTCCAGAAACCACAGCACCGTCAGAGGTGTTGCGGAGTCTATGCCTCAATGGATCAGAACTTTTACTGTTACGGCTGATCAGTCTGTGTTTTGTATGTGATAAACTGCTAGGCACCATTCTCTCCAGGCGTAACTCATTTCCAAATGCGAGCTGTCTCAGCACATCGATGTCTGGAAGGCCCCATTCTGGATTCCTGAAGAAGAATTAGTTTAAAACAGCTGCGATAACATTACATTTTAATGAACTAACTAAATAAAACATTAATCTCTAGGAGAAAGATGGGTTAAGGAGAAGACTCACATCTCTCGTAATTTCCGGTCTAATTCTTCGTTGCAGGCTGGTGTGATCGTTCCATTGATGGCATATGGCTAAAAAGATTTCATCCATTGCGTTGAGGACAGTGGTAAAATAGTGAGACAGCAGGAGCTTAGATGAGATGAAAGACTGGTCTAGATAAATGCTTAGTAGTTCATGTTTGAGATTTTATGTCCACATATGCTTTTGTGGTTTTTATAAACACAAAACATTGTCTAGATCGATAACTCCTAACGGCATGTCTAGTGAACACACTTTCAGCGACGTCTATACTACTCCGCTCACCCCGTAAGTTATTAAGATGCCGTTCCGTTTCAGGATGTGTCCAGATCCATTAAAGACACCCTATAGGCACAGAAAGTCACTTTAAAGCAGCAACACAGTTGGTTGTACCTAACCCTGTAACCAAGGCCTTCTTACAAAGTCGTGTGTGCCTCTGGTCAAATTACGTATTTTGTAAGGTAAAAAAACCAAAATATCCTGTACAGGAAATACTCCTGCTTAGTTACTGTTTTTTGTTATTTGTTCAATTTAACATATTGGTGGGAAAAATAAAACACTGCAGATGGCCTGTGCAAAAGTTATGGAACATCATACATAACTGTATTCGTTTAGCATTCAATTTTTTTGAAAATGTTTTTTCCATTATGTTAAAAAAAAAAAAAAATCTAAAAATATATATGCCAAATTTCTGTAGAGGATGTATGAACCTCTTTTCACATGAGTTCAATAAAACCGGGGCTGTTCAAACTTGTGCATTTGTCTGTCGAAGCCTGTTATCTTTTGCACTGCTGTTAACGCCAGTTATACCTCTGCGGTACTGAAGCTGCTGTACTGAAGTAGGTTGATTGCTATAATGACGTCACAGGAGCTTTGTGGGATGCCTGCCCATTTCTCCCAGGGCTCCCGGGCATCCAGAAACACGGGCTTCAGCACTGTCTGCACCTTGGTGGCGTCAATATAAGCCTGGATGCTGCAGCACAGACAGTAATCGCAAGTGCATCAGCCTAACAGACTTCCAGTTAAAGAGAAGGTTTGTCGTCCCCATCCCCAAAAAAAAAAAAACTAATGTAAGTAAACAGGGACAAAAAAATGCTTCATAAGGTGTATGTCCAGTTCATACGCACTGCACTGATCGACGTACCTGTTTCGGGATTCCTCTGTGATGTCCGATGGCTGCCAGGTGATGGAGGGCAGCTCCTGAGCGAAGTGAGTGACGTGCTGTCCCGTGCCCGAGCCCAGCTCCAGGCCGAACAGCTTCCTGTGGGACTGGTCCTCAAGAACATCCTGCAGCACTGAGAGCAGAGAGGCCTGGCTGCGCTCAGCCGCTGGAGACACCAGCATGATCTGCACACGTTACGGGACAACATGCTTCTCAGCTTCTCAGAACCTGAAGAACACCTGAGCAAACTGCATGTTTCATTCCACAGAGAGCATCTTTAGTATGGGCTGTCATATCGGCATCAGCAAGTAACTTCTCGAAAAAGGGATCTGCTTCAGGCAGGCACTTAGATTTGCATAATAATCAATTATATATCTATCACTATTTATTACTTTAGATGAGTGTAACCTGGCTACTATGTTTGCCTCGCCACTTTTGACATGCCTGCATTTGAAACTCTACAAAATGCAAATGTATACAACATCATAAATCATACCATACATTATGTATTACAATATAAATCATTCATTATATTACAAATCATACGTTATGTCTTATATTAACACTGTTAATAAATGAATAATAATGAAATTGATACCACTAATGTTATTGTAATACTAACCCAGGTATATGTAGTACCCAGTACATACATTTCATATATAATTATGTATCAGAATCAGCAGATTTGTACCTGAAAAATGTCAGATATAAGCCATTTCCATTTCAGTGCGTCTCTAATAATAAAGCCTTGGAACTGGATTCAGTACAGTGCAGAATATGAAATGCATATAAAAATCTCCGTGCTCACAGTGTGGGTATCTTTAAACCGGGCACCTTTTTTACTTTTAGAAGTTCATTTCAGGGAAAGTTAGCTGAGGAATTGAATTGAAGTATTTTTGTCCTATTTCCTACCCCTAATTCTACCTCATATACTACACATTACTACACTAGTAATACCATAATATTACTATAACTGAAGTATTATTATTATTATCAAAGCATTCTGCTGCACTATACCTATATTCACATGAATATGTTCCTTAAGGCTCTGTGACTATCAGGACACTCACCAGCCTTCAGTGTGTTTTATCCAAGTTCCCAAAGAACAGAGGCCTGGTGAACTGGTGAGGGCAGATGGGGCGGGAGATTACTGCCTAAGAGGCTTCTGGATCTGGATGCCTCCTCCCTCTGAAAATGATGGCCAGCAGGAGTGTCTGCTTTACTTAGTTAAGGACTCTCAGGACTGAGAGGGAGAGGCTTGGTTTTAGAATTTAGTTTCCATAGATTTGGGATTGCAGTTTTCCCAAATGTGCCATTATGGAAGTGAGAAAAGTTTACTGATTGCTAAAAATGAAACATTTTGGGACAGAGAGCAGTCACACACACACACACACACTGCTGGGACTGTCATGCACATTTTTTCAATAAAGTTGCATCGACAGTAAAGCGCACCGCTTGGTTGCCAAACACGGAAAAAACCCTCATTTTTGTAGCAGCATCCAGCAATCGACATCGAAAAGCAGACTTTAAATGTAAAATCAGCATGGCGATGAGAAACGGAGAACACACCGAAAGATCCAGAGAGAAAAGTAAGGCAGGATGGAGAAAATGGGAAAGGGAGCAGAATATATATATTCTAGAGTAGAATACATGCCACCCCCCCCTACTTTTGTCCATATAGTACATATATATATATATAGTACTGGGACACAACCTCTTAATTAATGATTTTAGGTGGCCCCTTATTTCAAGTGAAGGTCATCTTAATGCCATTTTGTACAACGCCATACTTCCAACTTTGTGGACACAGTTTGGGGAAGAACCGTTTCTATTCCAGCATGACTGTGTCCCAGTGCTACATAAAGACATGGCTGACCTCAACCCCATCCAACACGTTTGGGATGAACTGGAACGGAGATTGTGAGCCGGGCCTTCTCTTCCAACATCAGTGTCTGACCTCATAAACGCTCTACAGTATGAATGGGCATAAATTCCCACAGAAACTCCAAAATCTTGTGGAAAGTCTGCCAAGAAGAGAGGAACCTGTTACAGCTGCAAGGGGGGACAAACTCCATATTAAAGTCTATGTATTTGAATGCAATGTCATTAAAGTCCCAATACTTTTGTCCAGACACACACACACACACACACACATATATATATATATGTATATATATATATATATGAAAACTGATATTTACAGTCAGCAGGAACAGTACAGAGACACACATGTAAGCAAAAAAGAGAAGTGAGGAAGGAGAGTCGTGGAGGGTGTATCTGGCAACCGCCGTGCGTGCAGTGCATGGTGGGTAGGTCAGGGAACGGGAGAGGAGGACGCCATGTGCTTTTGAGAGACAGGGTCCAGCAGGAGCCGGGAGAGGATCTGAACTCGGACTGAAGGCCAGAAGAAGCGCGGCGGGGCTGTTTTGCGGACATGTACTGCACACTGCGCTGCGTCAGGACCTGCGTGCGGAGAGCCGCGCGGGCGCACGGGTGGGTGAGAGCAGGGCTCGGGGGGCTGGAAAGCAGTCAAGGGCAAGAGAACAGCTTCAGGCTCAAGTGTAGTCTGATAACACTCTTTAGTTAAGTCTCTGTCGAGAGGAAGACCTCACACAACGTGGGCCGTGCGGAGGAGACTCACATCTCGGTGACCATCAGTCTGACCAGTGTGTGGTCAGATCTCCTCTGCACCACAGACCCCCTCTGTAGAGGAGTGGTGGTGGTGGTTTCGTTTAATTCCCAAAACAGGGTTCAGCAGCAGGGGAGAGGGGGTCTTCCATGTATTAAGTGGGTCTATAGACATATTAGTTTGCCTAATAATGGAAGGGATGCTGCGCCACCAAGGTCAAGTGCTCCTGTCTGAGCTCCTCTCAGTGTTTCTTTTCTGTAGTCTGGATCACATGGTCAGACTCCTCCAGCTTTCTTACTCACCTCTAGACCAGAGCTGCTCGATATATCGTCCCCATCGCGATATAAGTCACTCATGCTGATATAATATGCATATCATATGCAGATGAGCTTCTAACCAATCAGTGCGTCTGACAGGGCGGCCAATCACAGCTCAGTTTGAGTGTTTATGGGTTTTCTGAAAAAATTATATCCTTATTGTCATATAGACACTACCAGTCAAATGTTATTGCGCAAAAGGTCGTTTTACTGTGAATCCAATTATTTCGTCAACTGCAGATTTTTTATTCTTATTAAGCATTGGAAAGTTGTCGAGTGAACAACTATAAATGAAAATATGTTAAAACAAATTTCCTTTCTAAGATGAGAGAATATGCAACAGTGCGTGTCTGACATCCTGTTAACTGTTTGTGTGGCGATGCAGAGTCAAATTCCAGATTGTCTTTTAACTTTAAATTGCTCTCGTTACCCGTTTCATCACTTAATAGCTTGATAAATATCTTACAGCTGTCCAGTGATCCGCATTATAATTATGGTCGGTGACTTTCATAGAGTTCAGTAGTGATTAATTAAAAATCTGATGTTTTCTGGCTAATAAAGGAACTCAAATAGTGAACATACTGTTAATGCATTTGTTTGCAAAGAATATTGAGTGTATTTTAGTAAATGTTAAGTGAGTAACATGCAAATGTAGAAAATCTCAGTGTGCAAAAACTTTCAACTGGTAGTCTGTGTTAGCATAAGTGGCGAAAAGTACGTACATGTATACATTGGGTGGGGTGTATGGAAGTATTCACTCAATCCAGCCAAAGTCAAAATAATTTGGACGATCTTTAACCAATAAAAACACTTTACCAGAACGTGTAAAGAAAATATTTCCGATTTATTATTATGCATTCTTACGTAACAGTTTCCAGCCTCAGTTTATCCCTGTTTTTGATATATGTAAAGGAAACTTTTCTGATTGGCTGCCCTGTATTGCAGCTCATTAGAAAGGCAGCGCAGGGCTGGAACACTCCTTGGAGCTTCACTATGAATGCGTGGGGCTAAATTGCTGTAGGCTCAATAAGGGCATATATGTAAATGTATTCATTTTGTGAAATCCCAGAAACAGTGATTTGAAAACAGGCAGGTCTACCAGCTTTGTTTTCACATATGGAGTGTGTGGACAGTGAAGTGAATGTATATTTTGAAACTCCAGCAGTATTTGCACACTTCCGTCTTTTTTAATTCCAGAAAAATAGACCCTTTAATATGTTGAACACTGTAATAGCAATATGTAGCATAAGCGCAGTACTACGCAGTTCCATTTCATGTAAAGAACCTTGCGCAATATCGACAAAATAATGTCAAAGCTTTTAAAATGTATATATGGATATATATGAATGACCTCTGCTCTGATTGAGTACCCTGTATGACCCCTCAGTCAAAAAGCAGTTTGGAACAAAAGACTTCTTATAACTTTGGTCTGAAAGTGGGCGGCGCTGAGTAGAGCAGCATATGCAGTTGGAATTCAGTACAGGCTGTTACTGATGGGTAGCTTTACATATGGACTGAGGAGTGAATGGTGTATTTTGAAACTACCAGTGTTAACATACTACATTAAAACCTGTAACCTAAAACAAGTGAGGGAAATCAATTATATCGGACCCTTCTAACTTTTGTTAGGTTATATAAATGCCTTAATTACTAACAGAATTCACAAAAACTCTCGGCTGGAATTATGATAAGTCAAAATGCTGATTGTTTAGAGCATTCATTTGCTTGTGGCAAATTGCATTGACTTCCGTTTCTACTTAATGTATAAATGTTTTTGCTCCACAGACATCACCTCCCAGCACCGGCCCTGTGTGCCCTGAGGACTCTCAGGACCAGCCCTGCCAGTCTGACTGATGCCATCGCTACCCCTCCTTTAGATGGAGCACCCAAACAGTACTCCCCCAAAATCCAGCAACTGGTCAATGATATAGCCAGTCTAACCCTCTTAGAAGTATCTGACCTCAATGAGCTGCTCAAGGTAGTGCCCATGAGAACGTCAGATGTGTTCTGTACAGTAAGTCCTTGTGTTTGAGGTGTTAGTCGTAACAGTTTCTTGTTGGTCTTCCATAGAAAACTCTAAACATTCAGGATGTAGGGATGATGCCCTTGGGGGCAGTGGCTGCAGCACCGTCCGCAGCAGCTCTGGTAAGATTTGGGATGCCTGTTTGGGTATATATTCTTTTCAAATGCTGATTTGGGTGAATGTCTAATGCGTGCCCGGTTTGGCTGTGTGTATTTTCAGGCGGTGGAAGAAGAGGCTGCGCCAGCAAAGAAGGAGAAAACTCAGTTTACAGTAAAACTGACCGCGTTAAAGGCTGAGGATAAAGTCAAACTGATTAAGGAAGTGAAGAACTGCATGCAGGGCATGAATCTAGTACAGGTAGGCAAACTCCATCTGCTGTTTACAGGAGGAGCTCGCTGAGCTGTCAGTGTGCATTAGCAGATGTTGCGGTGTGACCAATCGAAATGTAAATTCTTCAGTCCGTCAGTGTAGATATGTGGACGTGTGGACAATCTATAAATGACTAGGACTGCCCCGACTTTCTTTCAAGTCGACTAGTAGTCGTTACTTAAGGAATTGACCTCTATGGGGTCATCATTTATACTCTCAATGATCCCACATGGGCTGATTTTCTGCATGACACAGACTCACTCCAGGATTCCACTGGACGTGGCTGGTCGACTGTTAAAGCGTTTTTGGTACCTACAAGAACAGCAAACAACTGCATGCATCATAAAGACACATTTAGAAAAAATCATATAGGAGTTATAAACAACTACCACCAACTAACTATGTGTAGTAACTGCTGTAACAAGTAGCTGTGTGATTTATAATAGTTATAATTATAATGACAGTTTTGAAAAGAAAAAAAAAAAAAAAAGCTTTTTCACGATGCACTGCTGCTTTGCTGGTGCGTTTTGTACATTCCAAACTTCAGATAATCTAATATATACATGCTCAAAAGCTCAGACAAATTTAGTGTTTCTGAAGTATATATATTGTATGAATGTGTATATATACACAGTAAACCCCCGCTTATAGCAAGGGTTACGTTCCAAGAGCACCCACGTATAGTGAAAAACCGCGTTGTTGTAATGTAAATAAAAAGGCCTAAAAATTACTGTTTTTATAGTGTAAACCCTAAATATGCCCCCAAATAAACACTTTTGTTTCACTTTAAACTTAATACATTACCCTTGAAGAAAATATAAAGGTAAACCCGTATTCGTACCCCAGTGCTAGAATGTAAATACTGACGATACCCCTGTATAGACTGTACTATAATTCATGCACGCGTGTTTTGTTTGGTATGCGCTGTCACTTTCTTTGGTATAAGCAGGTAAATACAGTAATAAATTCATTTCATTTAAAAGTACAGGGCTTTAAAAAGAACAAAATGAAAAAATACGAGAACACTCGAGATGCTCCACGGGGGAAATTCTGAACTGCTGCTGCGTCAAAGGGCAGCAGCCAATCAGCAGCAAAGAGAAATAAATAGCGTTCTCGGATTGGCTACTTTCAAAACTTCCGCCTCTGAGTACAGCAGTGTTCACCATCCCAAGACGCCTTTCTTTGTTTCTCTCCACAGTACCAAAACATTTATAGTTATTTTTTATATGGAAATGTAGCTGAATTTACATTAATATTTATGTTACAAAATTAGTTAATTATATTTTTCTTAATAATTTAAATGCACTAAAATCCATGAAAATTATACATTTCCACAAAAAAGTCAAAGAAAATGTGGAGGATATCTGCGGTTTTCGCAAATTTGCAGGGGTTTCCACAAAAAATGATCAACTCGGTTCTAAGAAAAATCCACAAACCCCGAACCGTGACTTTGCAGGGGTTCACTGTATTCTTTCTCTCATTCCAATGTTCATTCATCTGTCCTATTATTGATTTGTCCATTGATTCATTTATTTCTTCATTCATTAATGATTCCCTACTGTTTCGTTCTCTCATTCCTTCATTCCTTCGTTTATTCATTCATTCATTTATTCACTCACTCAATCGTTCATTCATCCATCCATCCATCCATCCATCCATTCATTCATTCATTCACCAACTCAATTCAATCATTCTTCTGTTTATTCTTTCTGTCCTTCCTTCATTCATTCTAATGTTCATTGATTTATCCTGTCATTGATTTGTTCACTGACTCATTTGTTCATTCATTCCTGATTCTCTACTGTGGCTGAAGGTTCAGTGACTTGTTTTCCTGGTAATAAAAAGTGAGTGAAATCAGCTCTTGAGCTCAAATGCCTTTTTTAAAGTCTGGGTTTCTCTCCAGTCATGCAGGCGTGAAAACTAGACGCACCGGCAGCTCCTCCCCTGCAGGCTGGAGACGCCGTTCCAGCGCGTGGCCGCCGCAGGGAGAAGCCCAGGGGAGCCTCCGGAGCACCGAGAGCAGCTTCAGCATCTGCAATTTGTACTGACGGCGCGTTTCTGAAGCCCAAGGAGGTCCCACGGGCTCCGGAGCAGCGGCTGAAAACACCGCGGCGCGGTGGAATTGATATGGATCTGTGGGAGTTTATCGCTGTGTAATTATCCACCGGCGGCATCCCAGACACGCATTTCGGAGCCTTTTAAAAAACTCTGCAACGATTTTCAATTTAGGCATGTCGAGATCAGATCAGTTTCGATTGATCTTCAGCTTGCAAGGCCACAGACTGGAGGCAGCAACAAAACAGGCCCTGATAGAGAGACCGTAGTCCTGGGAATACACTAAACACTGGCCACTTTATTGGAAACACCTACCTTGGGCTTCCACTCACTGGCCACTTTATTGGAAACACCCATCTTGGGCTTCCACTCACTGGCCACTTTATTGGAAACACCAACCTTGTCATTCCACAGACTGGCCATTTTTTTGAAACATCCATCTTGTGCTTCCACTCACTGGCCAGTTTTTTAAAAACATCTTTTGCCCATATTCATAGTCAGCGATGTATCTAGAACCTTCAGAAGGACTAGAATGACCTTCTTCCTCATAAAAACTGGCTCCGCCCACTGTAGATCAGAATGTGATTGGTTGAATGATGATGCCATTAATCCGCCACTGCAGGACTTCAGACCAGCTCCTGAAGGCCTGACCAATAGGTGAGCTCCATCTACCTCAATAACACAGAGTGGAACAACTTTCCCACCAGAGTTTTTTTAGATTATTTCTTTATTTACAGTTACATTTTAAATACTAAAGGACACGCTTGTGCTACTAACGATGAACAAAAAATTGGGCAAATATAAGAATATTCCCAGAAAGGCCTAGAAGACCTTGATGTTTTCCATATTGATGCAAAACATTAAACTGTTTTATTAGTAAGAGTCAGGTTTTCCATGAAATTACCTATTTAAAAAGGTTTTTAATGCTTGAAATGCTGGTTATAATGGGGTTAAATAAACTTGAAGGCCTTCAGAAAGACTCGCAGCCCATCCAGACTCACGCTCTTATTATTGTGAAATACAGTGGGCTCCGTTTTTAATGGCACTAATTATTATGGGATTCCCATCCATAATGAGCTGTGACAAAATGTCACCGTGCTTATTGACGGAAGGCCTGGCGAGCGCTTCGGGTTCCCGAAAGTTGAGAACGCAATCCAATCACGCCTCCATTTTGCATCCGCTAATTCTATTAGCGTTTGTAATTGGTTTGGCTGTGTTTGCAACTTGATTAGGCCGGAGCAACACACTCATGTTAATAAGATCCTCTGTTATTGCTGCCTGCCTTCATCAGATCGCTCCTCGGCGAGATTAAAACCGCCTGCTTGTTATTCCTGTGCACACGCCCGGCCTGACAAACGCGATAAAGGCCGAAAGCGCCGCGTCCCACGCCTGGCACCTCGCCTGCCTCCTGCCATCCAAGAAGACAGTTTCTTCACAATGTTCCTTCAGGTTGACTTCGTTGGTTCTGTTGGTACTGTATCACTGGCTAACATTAGATTTTCAAATCCACATTTTCATTAGTATCAATAGCATTAACCCTTAGCAATTAATAGCATTAAGATTGTATCAGTGAAATCTGAATATAAATATAAAAACTATAAAACAGTCTAGAACCGGTGTTTACCCTCAGAACTCAGAGTGTATCAGTAAACTCTGATTTCTGTAAATATAACCTGTGTAAAACAATCTAGAACTGGTGTTTACCCTCAGAACTCAGAGTGTATCAGTAAACTCTGATTTTAATACATATAAATGGTGTAAAACAGTCTAGAACCGGTGTTTACCCTCAGAACTCAGAGTGTTTCTTAAATTACAGTAACTTTGGTTCTATGTGCCACAGGAACACCAAACAAAGCTCAGCATGACGCCTGACACCTCGAGCACCAACACAAACCGGGGGAACTTCCATATAAGGATCTGTTTTGCCGTATGATGACAGTTTACCATTTGTCAAGCTTCCGTGCCGCTCGGTTTAATGATTAAAAAGTCTTGACAGTTTGAAAACGGCGCGTTATTTGGATCAAATCAAGAATGATATTTTCATTTCTTTGATGTAAAATGTGTTTAGTGAACACAGTCACCTTACATTCATTCATCCTCAAGCTCAGCCAGTGGCAACTTTCTGTGGCCAAATGCAGTGACTTTCTTTTCCATTCAGGCACTTCAAGTGGTGGGGGGATCCAATTGGGACCCCCTGCTGGTGCTGCCGATGCCTGGGGAACGCCCCTAGCAATACATTTGCATATTCAAACTGAACGCAACTCTTAGACTTCCAGTTATAATCTATTGCAACAAACATGAATAATACATTAGATGCATATGAAGCCTAAGGCACTGTTCACACTAGGCAAATCGGATTTGATTCTTCACTTTTAATTTGTACGTTCAGATTACGAGAGGCCCCTGTACAAACTGTTTAAAGCCATTTATCTGAGCAGTGAGGGACTGTCTGCAAATACGCAACTTAGTATTGGAATGCGAACATAGCATTAAATAATATCAAGATTTGTTTGTAAAAAGTACTAGAAGTTTTGTGAGCTGATTAGAAGAACACAGGTTCAGTTCCAGATTTCACCTCCAGCCTTTGTTTGGTTCTGCGAAACTCCATCAGCAGCTGCTGATTTAATCTAACGAAGTATCGAATGAGCTGAACCAGGTATTCGAGGTATTTGATGAGAACTACAGTGCAATACTGGGCCTCCAAGAGAAGGTCTGGGAATGATCAAGCAAACACATAGACATAGAAACACTATTTACTGTATTGGTATTATTATTCGTATTGACTATATTCGACTTTTAAAAGCATACTGCTCAGCTAAACAGGTTTTAAATATTATTTTCTAAAACTTTTGCATGGTACTGGATGTTATAGTAACAAACCACACGTATACACTGACTGGGAAGGGGCAAAACGTAGCGAACCATTTGCATTTATGAGTATAGATCCTGACTATAGCAGGCAGAACGATCACACTGTATTTTACACCAGTACTGTGCTTTGTAGCAGCCAGTTTGGCTGATCTAAGATTGTATTTTAATACTTAGGATCTCAGCCCTGGTCCTGGAACCCCATGTTTTGCACATTTTGGTGCTCTAATGGGCCCTGTCTTGATCATTTGCTTCTGTGTTGAAATGTGAGACGAAAGCCTGAGAAACTATTCTTTTTAGAAGAGAATTGGTTCCTCACTGTGAGCCGTGTTTTTTGGACTGGAATGAACTGTTTTAGGCTTGTTAGCAGCTACAAAAAGCTGTGATACCGGAGAACTGCCGCCAGGGTGATCAAACACTAGAGGGCGCTCCCAAATGACTCCAAAATGAATGTGTTCATGCAAAATTGTCTTTTCAGCATTAAATAGCAAGAAATATCTCATCACTGTTGCATATTTAATTTTTTTTTTTTTAATCCAGTTACAGGACTTTGTAACAGTGACTTGTGTACATTCATGACATCAGGGAGCTCCGCTTGCCAACCAATCAGCTCACAGTAGTCAGAAATGCCAAGCAATCAGCAGCCAGAATGTTAACCGATCAGCACTCGGTAGCCAGAATGTCAACCAGTTAGCTCACAGCAGCCATAATTGCCAACCAATCAGTTTGAGGTAGCCATAATTGCCAACCAATCCGCTCACAGTAACCAGAATTGACAACCAATCAGTTTGAACTTGTCATAAATGTCAACCAATCATCTCAGAGTAGCCATCATTGCCAACCTATCAGCACACAGTAGTCAGAATTGACAACCTATCAGCTCACAGCAGCCAGAATTGACATCCAATCAGCTCATTGTAGTCAGAATTGCCACACAATCAGCTTTCAATTCCGTTTGCTGAAACAGACCCGTAAAATTTCACTCGTCTTCATGTAGTTTCTTTTGCTTTTCAAAATTCTCACCTGGACTAGAAAAATATTAATGTTTTTAGTCATTTAGGCCCATTCGCCCTCATTCAGTGAGTCTCTTGTCGACGCCCTCTAGCGTCCATCACTTGTTAATATAACTGGAAGAATAGGAAGAGTCCAGTCTCCTCGTATACCAGCTCTGAAAACACTGGTCGTGTCTCTTTGTGTCTCAAAGCTGCTCTTAACCCCTGCGGTCCACAGCATGCTGCCTTAATGACTGTGATCTCAGGATCAAATGGAAGAGGGCTACTCCAACATCTGTCCACCTGGAAAACCAGGTCCTGTGAGGTATCGCTGTGTTTGAACTGGTCCATTTTCACCTGGATGGGGTTTTTTTCATTGCTTATCAGTTTATTCTCATAGTGTTCTCGATGATCCTGGAGAATTCAAGTGACAAAAACGATGTGTTGCATTGAACTGATTCAGATGTGTTGAGATGGGTCTTCATTGGATCTGGATTATTTTATCCATTTAATCTGAACGATTGAATCCATTTAATCTAGGTTTTATTCAGTCTTTCATTTTTAAGGATGTCTTATTTGGGGATTTCATGTTTATTTAATAAATAAATCACTTCGTTCTTCATTAGCTGGGTGAAGAGCTGTCAAGATGACTCGATTAAAATGCATGGCTCTATTAAATGATTAAATATAATCGATTAAATATTTGATTACAATTTGAATTTTCCATTAGTGGTCTTAGTGTTTGGTGTGTTGAAGATTCTCCACATGCATTTCTTTCACTCCAATCACTAAAAGCAGAAACTGTACATTTATGTTGCGTTTATTAAATGCATTTATGTTACATAGTTACATATTAAACCAAAGTAAAGTTAGTTTTGCTGTTGCAAATTGGGTGAATACGAAATAAAAAGCTTTGTTTAGTTACATCTAGGTTGAACAACCAACAGACCAAGATTTCACTCCAGTAACTCACTCAGAATAAAGCTTTACTGAAGGATTCAGTGTAAAATTACAAAGTGAAGAATTTTCCACTGTATTTTTAGATTATTCGGACTTGAAACCAATCTACTGAATTTTAAAGTAATTGAACGTTTTAAATGTAAACATTGATTTGTGTATTCAGTGTTTAAAATCATTGTCAGTTGTTTGCATTACTGTTCATGTTTTCCCCGAAACTGTACATCATTTTCACATTAAAAAAAATGTTTACACATAGAAAAGTGTGTCTGGGTATTGGAAATAAGTTACACATTTGAATCCAGACAATTCAATGCAGGATGTTTCTGAGTCTGGGTCAGGCCAAAAGTTTTGAAGCAACAGTAACTTTGCAAAACTTTCCACCTGATTGTTCCAATCAGAAGATCTACCACCCACTGAAGACAGTCCCAGTAAGACTGTGTACAGACCAGACTCCAATAAAAGTACAGTTGGAATATTGTGGAACAAACTGCTTTGAAGAAACTTGATGGTAACAATGTTGTGTTGGTGTTAAAAGAAAATTAACTGAACTGTAAAATATTGTTGAAATTTCACCAAATTTATGATTTCTTCTATACAGTTCCATCATTTTTCCCATAGAATAGACAACAATAAGGTTACAGTGATGCAACACCAGTGAAATACTGTGGAACAAACATCTTTGGAGAAACTAGTTGGTACCAAATTGGTGCTAGTTGTTGGAAAAATGACTGTACTGGGAAAACTTTTACAAAATTACTTATGTCTATACAGTACAGTCATTTTTCCTGTAGAATAAACAACAACAATAAGGATACAGTGAATCTACACCAGTGAAATACTGTGGAACAAACTGCTTTGGAAAAACTTAGTGATAACAAATGTGTTTTTTTTTTTTACAAACAATGACTGTACTGTAAAATATAGTTGAAAATCTTCAAAATCACTGATTACTTCTATCCAGAACAGTCATTTCTCCCTAGACAACCATAAAGACAGTGATGCAACACCAATGCAATACTGTGGAACAAACGACTCTGGAGAAACATCATGGTAACAAATGTGTTGGTTTGTTGGACAAACTGACTAAACTGTAAAAATGACCATCTTTCTGATTACCGCTATACTTTCGGCCTATTCTGTACATTTTTCATGTGTGTTCTGATGGAATTAGGAAAACGATGACTGGCATGATTGATGTTGGGTTGCAAAAGTCCCTTTTGGATGTTATTGTTCACACTTTGTGTTTTCTCTGAACTTGCCAGATTTTCAGATTTTCATGTTGTAAAATCGGTTGCTTTGAAAAGTTTGCTTACGTGTACAAAAAAAAAAAAAAAAAAGAATACATAATTGAATAGAGATGCGGTATATTAAAATATTTAAAGCTTGGGCTCTCGTCTTTATTGAGACTCAGGGGACGGTGGTTTGATGTTTGCTGCATGAAAGGCTGGGCTTTGGCCTGCAGACTCCAGAACGGAGCCAGAAGATCATCCGCAGAGATGCTTCCAGCACAGCGGAGCTCAGACACTAACTCACCAAGATGGTAGAGGCAGGAGTGCTGATCTGGAATCAGGCAGTTCTCTTATTTACTGTGACTCTACTTGCAAGAACAGATCCCAGATGAGCACTAATTTTGTAATGAAGAAATGGAATAACTGTGCTTGGATTTTCAGCAGGCTTGACAAAATTATAAAAATTATAATGAATAAAACAAGAAAATGATCTTTCCCTCAACAGCTACCTTATTGGAAACACCCTCCCTTCAGTTAGAGACTCAGCTAGGTGTTTCTAATAAAGTGGCCGATGAGTGGAAGTACAAGGCTGGTATTTCTAATGAAGTGGGCGGGGCTAAAGCAAGTGCTTTGTGCTCTCAGCTTTGATATAAAATTCCAGTGTATAATATTAAAACTTTATCATTGTTGTTTCTAATAAAGAAGCTCAGGGCAGGTGTTTCTAATAAAGTGGCCAGTGAGTGGAAGCTCAGGGCAGGTGTTTCTAATAAAGTGGCAAGTGAGTGGAAGCTCAGGGCCAGTGTTTCTAATAAAGTGGCCAGTGAGTGGAAGCTCAGGGCAGGTGTTTCTAATAAAGTGGCCAGTGAGAGGAGGCACGAGGTGTGAGTTTCTAATAATAGAGAAACTCCTCCCTTGTGGTTTCAGTTACAGACGGTAGCCCATCTGTTGAGGCACAGTTTGTGTTAGCCATCCTCCTGCCCTTCAGCACTGGTCAGTTTCTGACCTCAGAGTCTGACCAGTGATGACAAATTGCTTAACGACAGTTAAGCTACAGTCTATAACTAAAGCTGTATAGTGGAACATTAATGTTGATGTTTCTGATAAAGTGTCTAGTGAGTGGAAGCACAAGATTGGTGTTTCTAATATAGTGTCCAGTACGTGGAAGCACCATATATGTGTTTCTAATAAAGTTGCTGTGCCCCGCATGCTGCCTCTCACATTTCTTCGTTGTCTTGGTGACCCCATGAGTAGCACTATTGCCTCCCGCCTCCAGGGTTGGGTGTTTGAATCTGGGGCCTGGTCTTAGGTGTGTGTGTGTTTGTGTGTGTGTGTGTGTGTTTGCATGTTCTCCTGGTGATGGCGTGGGTTTCCTCTGGGGTCTCCGGGTTTCTCCCACAGTCCAAAGACATGAGCGTCAGGTGAATTGAGGATTCTAAATCGAGTGTGTGTGTGTGTGTGTGTGTGTGTGTGTCCTCCCTAGCTCCTGTAGGCTCCAGGTACTTGTGACCCTAGTAAGGATTAAGCAGTTATAGAAAATTAATGAATAAAGTTGGTGGGTGTTTCTAATAAAGTGTTCAGTGAGTGGAAGCACAGGGTTTGTGTTTCTAATAAAGTGGCCAGGGAGTGCATCTATTTGAACTCTTAAAGAAACAGTACGGGAATCATCACACACTCCTCAAACCAAATGTTTAATAGACTCGCTTATGTGTTTTTTTGACTCTGTATGACTCATACTTAACCACATAAACAAGTCAAGGTAAACAGTTAGCATCATGCTAATTGGAGTGGTATAAGCTACCAATGGCCTGTTGGACACATTAGCCTCGTAGTTCCAGTGCAAAACTAAAAAAAAGCTACATTCAGACATTAAACATTTCTTGATCGTTCGACTAAAGGGGTTGGGCTGATTTTTTTTAACTTCGTTGAGGTAAAAACATACCAAACACAGATTTTTGTTTAAGGCTATTTTCAATTCAACACACAGATCATATTCCAACTGTCATGATCTTCACAAAGGCAGCATCTTCAGCCCGTAATTTATTTCTGTTCTTGTGTTAAAACTCTCAGAGACAAAGGTTTCTGCAGCCTCTTTGCATGAATCATGGATTTCTCGCCCTGGAAGCTTGTGAACGACAAAGCAAAACCTGTCTGGCGCCAAGAACACCTTTTAATTTAAAGTGGTGAAGAAATCAGCCTGAATACGTCAATACAAGAAACGCTTTTTTCCACCTGTTATCTCCACGTAATCAACTACGGCTTACAAGTTCCAATTACATGTTATAGTTGTGTCTATGCTGCTTAAATATGTGTAAACAATACACGATATGGACAGAAGTATTGGGACACACCTGTTTTCCAGGGTTTGGGCTAGACCCCTTACTTCCAATGAAGGACAATCTTAATGATCCACCAAGATATTTCAGACAACAGCATGCTTCCAACTTTGTGGACCCAGTTTGGGGAAGAACCTTTTCAATTCCGGCATGACTGTGTCTCAGTGCACAAAGCAGCTCCATAAAGACGTGCTGGAGGAGTTCAGTGTGGAAGAACTT
>JBBJLS010000140.1:2734848-2750850 GCA_037577275.1 Bryconaethiops microstoma | reverse complement strand
CACACACACACACACACACACACACACACACACACACACACACACACACACACACACACACACACACACTTACACACAGCTATTTAACATCTCCAGTTCACCTGATGTGCTTTGTTTGGACTGTGGGAGGAGACCAGAGAACCTAGTGGAAACCAAAATGAACACAAGGGGAACGTGCAGACTCCACACAGAAAGGGCCAGGAATAAAACCCAGGATGTCTCGCTGTGAGACCTTGGTGCCTCTGAGCCATTCTGCTTAAATTAAATGGATCAAAATCAGTTAAAAGTGTTTCTAGTTTATCCTTTCCAAAAAAGTTTTTGGAACATTTTGAAAGTTACTAAAAGCTGCTAGGCATGATTTGTAATTGTTCAGTTAAGTATATTTTTCTTATTTGGCCTTTTTTGTTTTTAAATATTACTCAATTAATCTTCAGCCTGGATTGTAAATATAGATAATCTTCATCGGTTGCTGATTTTTACACAGTCAAACTGTACTGAGAAAACTGTTGTACTCGTCCAACTGGAGAGTGATTCTGTAAGCATTTCCTTGGAACAGTCAGAGTGCTCAGCGTATTGTAGACTGCACGTTTGTTTAACACAGAATGCATTGCTGGCATGCTCTGTTTGCTAAAGGAATCCTCATATCAACATTAATCTCACTGGCACACATACCAAACTGAGGCGAGGCCTTGGCCAGGTGCACTGCTGGGGTTCCTTTTTTAGTTGTGGCTAATTATAGTGAAAGTTGGTTTGTGATAAGGTGTGAGGTGTGCACCAGTGTAAGCTGGGTGGAGGAACTTATCTTTAAAGTGATTAACCCTCCATGACTTCCTGCCTTAATTCTGCTGCAGCATTTTGGTGTTGAAAAATGTAGTCTTGTTAGGACAATAATTATGTAATTAATGCTTTCAATTTTTAAATTTAGAAAGTTGGCATTGTGTGTATCATTAGATTATAATTTTCCAAAAGATAAGATTAACCTTCAGATTCGGAGAAAAGAAGTTGCTAGTTATCATTTGCCGTCAACATCAGTAATTGCAGCATATTAACATTCAACTGGTCATCTTCACATTCAGGGTTTAAATTTTGCATAATTTTGCATTTGATTCATTTTCTTCAATTGAACTCTGCTTTATGATTCATAGTTTAACTGGGGTATAAAAATAAGGTGACACATCCTTTCACCGTGGGAAAGATTCAAGAGCATTCCATTGCAATAAGGCAAAAGTGTTGATGCACACAAATCGGGAATATTAGAAAATAGAAAATATGTCTTTGAGTTAAAATGCCCATATTGGGTAGCTGGTGGCCTAGTGGTTGGTGCTTTGGCCCTACAATCAGAAGGTTGAGGGTTTGAATTCCAACCGCTAGTGTCATCACTGAGGTATCCTTGAGCAAGGTACCATCCCCACACACTGCTCCCTGGGTGCCCCTTGTTGGTGGCAGCCCACTGCTTCACTTGGTGAATGGATTAAATGTAGAGAAAAAGTTCACACTGTGTGCTGTGGTGTGTTCACACGTGACTATAAGGGGCCACTTCACTTTAACAATTAGGACAGTCATCTATGTCATGATGACAATATCTCAGAAATCCACCATGAGACATCGGCTCCATGCCAACAGGCTGAATGCTATGCCAGAAACAAGCCGTTCCTATTTTTTCATCAAAATCATGTTTTCACAAAACAAAGTGTTGCCAGACACTACTTTAGCTTTAACCGGGACAGGGAGCAACAAAAATTTAACTTCAAACTCTCACTATCATGCGTTATGAAAAGGTATCATGATATTAACATTTTTGTCTTACCACCTTGAGCATCAACACAAACCAATGGAACTTTCATATAAGGAGTCGTTTGGCCGTATGATGGCAACTTACCATTTGTTGCGCTTCCGGCACGGATCCGTGCAGCTCGCCTTCTAAGAGTTAAGCACACGTATCATTAGGAAACTCTTGCTCTTATACACACAGCCCTGGCCTGCAGCTCTAATGATCATCCAACTCTTGCACAGATAGTGAGGGAAACTGGAGAAGGGTTGGGGTTTTGGGAGGGACATGAGAAAGCTAAACTTTCTCACCACCCCTACAACTGCCTTTGGAAAGTTCAACAGGTACAAAGAAGCTGAGGAGGTATTGAGAAACACAGCTCTACAAGACACGAAAAAACATTCTGTAGTCATCACTAAAAGGGTGGTTTTGTTCAAGACACGTACCTTTCAAATGCTGATTATGATCTAGCTTGCCTCAGCGAAGCACAGTGCTGTTAACGTCAATGCACTCCACAGAACTGAGACTTTAATGAGTATGATCACCACACATACCACAGATAAACCCTCATCAGCCCTCGAGTTTAACTTCATTTATGACTTCCCTAACAACTCAGCCTTTTTTTATGTCTTCACTTACTCTGCTACAAAAAAAGAAATCACTGTACACTGTAATTCGGCTGCTGCAGCTGCCCTGTCCTGCCCAGAGACTGGAACAGAATGGAATTTGAAACGTTTTAGCCAAAAATGTTTCCATGGTAAAGGTGTTTTTTGCAGAAACGTTTCAGATTTCGTTTCGTTCTCCGACTTCGAAGGGAAATGGAAAGCAGGGGTTGGTCATCAATGTGCAGGTGAGTGACTATCATCTACAGGGCAACAGAAAACACACACAAACAGAGTTATTTTTCTTCAGGATGTGTATTATGTATGTAAATGCTAAATACTTATAGCTGTATGCAGTTTGGATGACCTTGGTCAGATTGCATGTTTTGTTCATTCTCTATGTGTAAAAAAAGTGCATGTCATCTTCAAAGAACACACTACTGTATTTTCTGCACAATTACTTGCTGAATTTAACATATTGGAGAAAACAATAAATTGGCCTGTGCAAAAGTTGTGGCACACTTTATATTTAATGTTTCTTCCAATATGTTAAATTCAGCAAATAAACAGAAACTGTGCCCTAGAAATGTTAGAAAAAAGCCAGATACAAGGTTTCATTTTCACTGTAAAGGATGTGTTAATTTACCACATAACTATGTATGTAATAATTAAGTCCTATAAATTATATATTTGTACTATTATTTTGTGTTATTTGTGTATGTTTTAGAAAATGTATTATTGTTGTTTTGAATGAGTGTTACTATTAGTATGAACAATAATACAAACAATACAAATTATGAATATGAAAAGGGAGGATGTTAAATATTTGAAGTAAACTTGATTTAAATATATAATGTGAACTGTGATTCTTATTACAGTACAGGTGGTGTTCCAACCTGAGCATAGTGTAGGTATGCTGCATTTACAACAAATGGGAGCTCAAAATTTTCCATACTGGGAATTTTCCCGATTCCCACCTAGAAATGGGTGCTCCTAGAAAGATAAAGTTTGTTTAGCCACTAGGTTCATACAAAAAGCTATTAAAAGTGTTTACATTTGGATTAAAGAATTGTTTATTTTGTGCTTCCTTTATTTTAAATGGGTGTGCAGCCTTAGGCATGTCACTAGTAATATAATGCCAAAAAATGACATGAAGGCATGCAAAATAATGAATGACTTAAACATATAATTACTCATTCATTTCCTGTATTTATTTGAGTCATAAACAAACAGACAAATAGCACATGAGACCTCAAAACCTTAAAACACTATTCCTGGTTGTTCTGTGGCACAGTCGTGATGGAATGAGAAACTTTCGAGGGATGTTCAAAGGTACTTTTCCTCCCTTGGAGATCCAAAAAATCCCAGTTCATGCTGGTTCATTATGGCAGCATCACCTGTGCAATTATGTTTTGGCAAAGTTAGTGGATGAATTTGTGCTATCTGTGGAACTGATCAATGATTTGATTTGTTTCATGACTCTGACATACTGTTTTTACTCCTGTGTCATAAATAAATCCTATCAGTCGGTCGGTCAGTCAGTCGATGACTTGGTTAAAGAAAAGTGATGGCCAATTTGTTAGACATGTCATTCAATTATGTCACACAAAACCCATTTGGGCAACTTTATTTATAGAGATCACACTAATCAAGTCATCACTTGTGTTTGCGAACATGCTATTTTAGTGGTGGTATAAAGAGGATCTTCTCGATGGTACCCTAGTGTCATGTGTCTCCCTCTGTGTTCTTCTCCACTAATTGGCCTGGAGTCAGTGTTCTTTGGGGCAAAGTGTGTGCTGTCATTATCACTAGACTCCGATAAACAAACAGGCATAGTCAGTGAACTGTGACACTTCATTTAGGCCCCTTCACTGACAGAACAGAACACTTGAATAAGCTTTAATGAACTGGCTGTTCCATATGGATTTTATTCAGACTAGGAAGCAGAGGTGATATGTGGTGTGTCTTGGAAATGACATTCTAATTACAGCCTTGGTGCCAGTGTGATTCGCCTACAGTGTGTGTTGTATTTTCATAATTTTGGTCCTATTCCATTTTGGTCCTATACCATTTGGTCTTGTGGTGAATGAAACAAATTATGTGGTAATGCTAGTTTTATAATGCTAATATTGAAATAGCATAATTTAATAATAACTGAATAATAAAAACAGAAATCATGTTTTTTTTCATTAACTAAACAGATTCATGCATGCACAAATAGCCAGTGTTTGTATGTGTGTGTGTGTGTCCAGTGCAGGCAGTGTGGTGGCCCCAGGTAAAGGTGTCCTATGAGGTGAGCTTCACCTCAGCCCCCTCAGCCCCCCTGTCCCAGCGCCAGCAGCAGCTGCACAACTGAGGGATGTCCCAGCTGTTCATCCTGATCATCTTAGTCATACTCTCGTCCTGCATCCAGGTCAGACATTCTCTGTGTCTCACCTTCTTTCTCTTTCTCTCTCTCTCTCTCTCTTTCCACACTGTAAAGGCAAATACATGTGAACATACAAATCAACTAAAAGTTTTTTCTTTAAGCATTGCATTTTACTGGTGTTAAATTTACTGAATTCCTTACAGTTTTATGCCACTTAATATTTTTGCATTCAAATTAAAATGAAATGAATTAGTTACTAATTTGATAGCTTCAAAAGAAGAGAAACCACAATTTAACCCCTGCTATAAAAGCTTTTACCTTATCGGTAGTTACTGTGCCCTTGTCCCATAAGCCCAAGCCTTTAAATGAGGTTGCTCCTGAATGAAGACTCTGAAGACTCTTTAGTATTAACACTTTCCTTTCATTGCAGTGGAAATCAGTGTAGTAGGGAAAGCATTAAATGGGGCCGATCTCATGCTGTACAGGTGGTTTGGCTTGGTGTAAAAGACAAAACGGGGAACAAAAAACGGCAAAGTGTTTCTGACACTTTGTGATTAAAATCTAGCTATTATGCTGTCCTGACTGTTTTCAGACTGTCCCCATTAACTTTTGTTTTGACCCAGGAACCCCTATTGTTATGTGTGGTGTATAAAACAACATTCACGTTAAATGGGGAAGATAAAAAAAAAATATAAATCTGAATCACATAATACCAATAAAGAATAACTTTGCACGGAGTAGTAAAGTAGAACATTTGCCCCTGACTGTGTCACTCTTGGCCATCTCTCTCTCATTCTGTCTTTCTCTCTAGTTTATCTTCCTTCATCTCTTTATTTTTGTGTCTGTCGATTTTTGTTAGTGCTATTGTCTTTCTCTTTTTGTAACTCACCAACCGTCCCCCAGACCCCCACCCACCCAATAAAATCCCCCGCGCCCCGACCCTCTCTGTGTGGTCGGCATGGCTGTGGAATCATGTAGAAGCACACTAGCAGTAGCTTTATTGTTTAGCAGGTGTGTAATCAGTGAGGCCCCTGTAGACCGACCGAAGCAAAGCAGAAGTCTAAACAAAGCCTCTTCTCCACACTTAGCGCTTAGGTAACATGATGAAAAGTCGACGAGCAGCGGAGTGTTAGGGCAGCGGTCGTGATCCACAACCAAAACAACACATTAATCCTAACCCTCAGACTACTGTGAAGTCTCCCAACCAAGAGTTAAACAAAATAAAAGTGCATTATAGTAGGACCGAAGCTACACCAAGCTGGAACAAAGTGGTGTTTGATGTGGAGACACACGTACACAAAGTCTCTGACACTGTGAACCAGTGGGCAGTCAAGCAGCTAACTTTTTTCAACAGCTTACCTTTTTTTTAATCAAAATTACATGTCTGTGCTAAAACTCATCCTGCATTCAGGTCAGTCAAACTCTCTCTCTCTCTCTCACACACACTCTGTCTTTCTCTCTTCTGTCTCTCGATACGCTCTCTCTCTGTCTCTCTCTCCTTCTCTCTATTGGTTTCTCTCTCTACCTCTCTCCCTCTCTAGCTCTTTCTTTATATCTCATTTTAAACCATTTAAAATAACTCTTGTTACATTCTTGATTTATTTATACTTGCCTTTCTTGAATTTCTTCTTAATTGTCATCATATTTATAATTATACATGGGCTATATCTAGATCAGGCTTGAGAATTTCAGTAACATAACAGAAAGAAGTAATGTTGTAGGATAGGTCATAATTGAAAAGCTTTCGAATATGTATCAAAAGAGACGTTTTTCGCTGTATGTTACATTGTATAATTTTTTTTTATTATTATTATTGTTCTTCATGTTGCTATTGATAATGTTTGTGTTTGTATTTTAATTATTAACATAGATAAATTGGTATTAGACATCATGACAGTGTAACTGTAGACATAATTTATTCAGCATTATTATTGCTGTATGTTGACTATATACTAATATATTAGAAATAAAGTTGTAAGGTCAGATACAGTATTTGCCCCAGTATTAATTGAACGCTAGCAAATTAATGATGGAGTTCATGTGATACGCTAATTTTATCTGCATAAAAACTGTTTTCATCACTGCGTTCCTTTCAGGCATCCTCTGCTTTGCCAATGAAAACTTTAATGACAAGATGGGTGAAGTACAAAGATGAGTGCCTCCAGAACAACAGCAGAGAGCCCCTGGTAACGGGTGAGCTGTCTTTCATTCATCAGAGAGTGTCCAGCCAGCGTCCCCACAGAGCCATGCATAGCAGTCTCTCTGCTCCTTTTGTGGACTGGTCAGCAGCTGCACCTGAATACATATCACCCCTTAGCCTTTATGACCATGATGAAAGCACCCACTGATTAGAGCTAAGACAGAAGACCTGAACGCATTTTTTACTACACAAGAGAACTAGAGCTGTGCAGTCCAGAAGGATCTAATGGGACTTAAATGAATTGTCCTCTGTCGTTGTTAGCACAAAGCTGGAGTCAATGTAATGAATTCCTTACTCTTCCCAGTGAAGAATGTGCTCGTACACCCCCTTCAAGCTTTTTTAAATTCAGTACATTATTGAGTATAACTGTAGGCATTTGTATAAGCGCGTGAAAAGGACCCTGCATGATGACAAACCTGAAACATGGCAATGAAACAACGTATCATGATGTGAAAATCTGTTCGTGAAAAAAAACTGGATCACATATTTTTCCTACATATGTGTAATATGTATCTTTTGTGAGGTGACATTTGATTTATGTGCAACCAGCTGACATATTTTGAACCATGAACTGTTTCATGTACAGCTGTCATGTGTCATGTAGCAAATGCACGTCAAATTGACGTTCACCAAAATAAGCTTTGGTTGTGTGTAGTCATTTGTGTGAGTGAGCGTGTGTGTCTGTGTCTGTGTGTGTGTGTGTGTGTGTGTGTGTGCGTGTGCGTGAGTGTGTGTGTGCAAGACAGAAAACTAATAAGCCAGATTTGACTGTTTGTAGTGGTGAGAGTTTCAGTCCTCTCTCAAAAAGGTTTAAAAGGAATAAGAACTAGAACCGTGAGATTTGTTCACTTCCATTTGGGTCAGTTCTTTTTTCTGCATGTTCAGTAGAAAAGGTTCTCCTTTATACCTCACAAATCCTGGTTCACTGAAACAAGGGGAACAATTATGAAACTGATAATTTCATGTAAGTTTGGTGAAAGAACCATCCTCTACTTGTTGCTGTGCTTTTTGTTTTTTGTTCAAATGTGAACAAAAAAGTCAGAAAGGCAGACTGAAACCTGATGGTAAAGAGTGTAGCTTGAATGGAAGTGTAATTCAGGCCCACTGTGTAATTAATATGTAATTTCATAATTACATTTTAATGGTATTGCAAGTTTATTGCTTTGCTCTGTTTCAGTATTTGAAGAGAGGGAGGAGACCTTTGATGTTGTGACATTTTTAAGTCTCTTCTGATCTTTTGTTCAGGACTTGTGTGCAACAGGACATTCGATAAATATGCCTGCTGGCCTGACGGGAGACCCAACACCACTGTGAGTGTACCCTGCCCCTGGTACCTGCCCTGGCACAAAACAGGTGAGAGTCCAAACACAGCGGTGAGGGAAAGGGGAGAAATTATGTGTTTGCAGGCTTATACAGTGATTTATATTCACTGAAAAAGAACAGTAACAGAAAATGTCATCACACATTAATGACCAATTAGGCGCTGTGTGGATGCATTAATCAACAGCTGACCAATCAAAACTAGGGTTTCATGGTTACTCCTATAATTTATTTGTTCTTTCTTAATGCTCAGAACGTCGAGGTGAGCCAGTGCCAAACTCTCCCTGATACATTCAGACACCCAACACTCACTGTCGAATCCATTTCTTCCCCGTGTTCTCATGTGAAATAATATGACAATAAGATGACATGATTAATTGAAATGGAAAATGGAGGGCGGAAGAGTTGGTCATAAGGTCAGCATCAGTGAAGGACGAACCATGAACCAGCGACAGGGTGTTGGATGCCCAAGGTTTACCAGTTCTTGAAGGCATAGTTGCAGACTGGTCAAGTGCCCTTGCCAAACCCTGTGCACTGCATTGGGCATGTGAGTCTTGGAACTGAGGAAAGGTCAAC
The DNA here is from genome assembly GCA_037577275.1 of Bryconaethiops microstoma. Lineage (NCBI taxonomy): Eukaryota > Metazoa > Chordata > Actinopteri > Characiformes > Alestidae > Bryconaethiops > Bryconaethiops microstoma. The sequence goes on along the minus strand of JBBJLS010000140.1, from coordinate 2,742,016 downwards.
TGGAGCAATCATAGAAGGTCAAATAAGACCTGTTTGCCTTTCCATTACTGGGTGGTTGGATGCATGAGAGTTATTTATGCCATTATGTAAGCACCAGGATGTACCATGAAAAGAATATAAACTGGCTGAGGCAGTGTGATGCCACAGGCATGTTCTCTTGGGTAACCCTGGTTCTGGGTTTGAATGTGGATGAATATAATAAGTTTAAGGTACACCCCTTCATGGCAATGGTCTTTCCAAATGCAGTGGGCAATTTAATTCAGCAGGATAATTCTCCCACCACACTGCACTCATTGTTGAGGAATCATTCGAGGATTTCAGTTTGATTGAGCAGCTCCACCTTGCAACATACTGAACCTAAAGGATCTGCTGCTAACATCTTGGTGCCAGATACCAATAGGCACCCTCAGAGGTCTTGCAGAGTTCATGCTGCTCTAGAGCATGGCAGGTCTTTAGCAGCATTTTTTTGGGAAAATGCCAGAATTTACATACAGACTTGACTGCCCTAAGCACTGTATGTCCCTAAACCTTAGTGAATACAAAATGTATGTGGTCTGACAAGTGTTTCAGCCCTGGCTCTATATATTTTATCACGTTTACTTCTCTAACACACAATTTTTTTCAGAAATTATAACTATAAAACCATGTGTGCATGATTGTGTGTCTAACACAGTTCAGCAAGGGTTGGTGTATCTGGAGTGTGATGCAGATGGCCAGTGGGCCAAAAAGAAGAACACTAGTGAGTGTGAGCCAAATGACCCAGACCAGATGGAGAAGGTATGTCTGAAAATCTTTGGACAGAATCAAAGCTCTCATTGATTGGCAATAAAAAAAACATTTTTTTATTTTCTATCATGCTTGTATGTCCACAGCAGTACTATGGGAACATCCTCAGTAAGTTCAGGGCGATGTACACTGTGGGTTACTCTCTTTCCCTTGGAGCACTGGTGCTGGCACTGGGGATTCTCGTGGCCTTCAGGTAACAGCCTCATTCTGACACTCAGTCTGATGAGCAGTGGTGGAGTTGGAGGACAGATCAATCAAAATCATTATCAGAATCTGAAAACCTCATTGATTCTGGAGGAAATTGCTTATCCCATTTGGATCATATCTAAAATAATTTTTAAATAGTCTTAAGTAAATCTGGTAAATGCTGTGGATACTTTTAGTAAAGCAAATGAGGCTGAGTTACTTTAGACAGAGGCATTTGAAGACTTATCTGGCATTGTGTCATACAGTGCTAAATGCTTGTTAAAAATGACATTTTCCCGAATGCTTCTAAAACCACTGTACTACTTAAGAAGCACAGACTAGATCCGTCAGACTAGAAGAGGTCACAGTGTTGAAATGTAATAGATAGGTAAGTGTAGGCAATAAATCTGAGACTTAAGGCTGATGAGATGGTTTCAGTGACTTATGTGTGACTTATACTCCTAGTAATGTGTTTGGTTGGTTATTTGTGAGAGAATCTGAATCTCGGCAAAGTTTGGCCATGCTGTTTACATGTCTAAATAAACCCAACAACAGGACTGAGAAATCAGGTGATTAACACAGATGAGTACCTTTTTCAGCAGAATTAGTAACATCAGGCCCAAGGGGTTAACTGTAATAACAGGAACTAAGTTCTCTGGGGTGTACCTCAAGGATCTGCTCTTGGTTCCTTCTTATTTTCTTTGCACATGCTGCCAGTGACATATAATCAGTAAACATGGCTTATATAGCTTCTGTAGATATGCATGATGCAAAGTTGTATGCATATGTTCGGTAGATTCAAAGCATCCGGTGTTTGATTTCAAGCATCGACCACTGGTTGCATTATCGGAAATGACATACAACAGATTTCCTGAAATTACCTAAAGAAAATACTGAGTTTGTGGATAAAAGTACAGAGACAGAGACAGAGCATTATGTAGACTGGGAAGATGTTTGGCTCTTCAAATGAAACCCTAAGTTCATAAAGCCTTAGTGACATATTGATGTCATTACAGTAGAGTAAGGTAATCTACTGGCAAAGTACTGCCGAAATTAGATTTCACTTTTCACTGCTAGACAATAGTTGACTTTGTTTTCTCTTGCATATACTATCATTACACACTATTAGCCAAGGTACTTAACATAATGCAGACTTCAACTTGCACAGGATGCCACAAAGAGAGAAAGTTTGTCAAAATAAAAAGAGACAGCTCATTACCCTTGTTCTAACAGTACTTTGGTGAGTAGTGCTCCTTTCTCATAGTTCTTTAAGGTCAAAAAGTTATTAGGTCTTCTATGACCTCTTTTAGCTTATTAATGTCTCCCACACAGCAGTGCTCAGTAGTTCTTAAATGTTGTTACTGTATATATTTCTAGGAAGCTACACTGCATGAGGAACAACATTCACATGAATCTGTTTGCGTCCTTTATCCTGCGAGCCTCGTCCATCCTCATCAAAGATGCCTTGCTAGAGAGAACAAGCTTTAACACCGACCCGGGCATCACCTCGGACCTAGAGATGGAGTGGCTCGTCAAGAACGAGGTCAGAACTCAATTTTTGTTTTACATGTGCACCCTTTAGCATAGACTTGTCCAGTCTCTGTCCAAGTATTTGGTGTTTTACCTGATCAGACTTTTAAAAGAATCAGAATCAGAAAACTTTATTGATCCCAGAGGAAATTGCTTAGGTCACAAACTGGTCAAATTGGATGTGCGTGGATGCTGACCTGTGCAGAGCAGGTATACCTCAAGTCTTGTACTGAGACTTTGGAAATTACAGACTTATACTTTACAGGTCTAAATAGAATAGTGGCGGTGGTTGCAGGTAGCAGTCAGAGATCTTTTTGCAGTGAAGTTTCCTAAACGGTTCTTGGATGTACAGTTCTATCTAAATGGTGTGGAACCTTTACAATATGGGTTGATTCTTATTTACAGAAATGGTTCTTTAAAGAACCATCTATCGAAAGGTTCTTCAGGTACCTAAAAGTAGCTCATCTATTTAATCACAAAATGCAGACCTTTATTTCTAAAAGGCCCATATTCTACATTTTATTTTTCTTTCTTAATTGTAGAAGTTCACTTATGACTCAGTGTGAATGGCCAGAACTGAACTATGGTATGCTGACTAGTGGTGTATATTGTTTTACGGAAACATTAAATTCAAAATGGTCAGTTTTCTTTGATTCATTTCCATACATGATACATGTAGACTGGGGAGTAAATTGTATGTTTTGAAATGTTAGTGTTATATGCTTTATGTAAAAAATTGGCCTTCCATGATATAGGCCCTTTAAGAGTGTAAGGTCATGAATACATGAGTTTAAATACTATTGGTTTACTGAAGACTTTAAGACTTTTGACCATATTGCATATTATTGTATGAGCTGCTAGCTACAAAAGAGTAGAGCAGAAGAATCACACAGATGGCCTGATGTCACTCTACTTTGCCCAACGTAAGAAGTATTTTGTCTAAAGTAATGTGATGTCCTTTATCAACATCATAGGTTTCGCAGACGGCTGTCGGCTGCAGAATCGCCATGGTGATGATGCAGTACAGTATCATAGCCAACAGCTACTGGCTGCTGGTGGAAGGTATCTACCTACACAACCTGCTAGCAGTGACGGTTCTGACAGAGGGGAACTACTTCAGCGTTTACCTGTGCATAGGCTGGGGTGAGGACTGAGAATCTGCTCACTTCTCTAGCTTTTAAAAGATCCACACTGTGTTTTAAGAAGAAGAAATTTCTTCTATGCAATATAAAGTCATATACAAATGGCACCCCATATAATTACATGTAAGTACATATATACGTTTACACTTACATGCCCATATATATATTAGGGTTGGGCAAGTTAACTTGTTATTTATCGTGCATTAAGTTTACTTTTTATTTATTGCGCAGTTTGTTGCTTTTTGTGCTTGATCACTTCACCACACTCTAACAGGGACACTTGCTACTGAACATAGACTGTTTATGCTGCATAAACGTTTGTGCCCTGAAAAAAAGAAAAAATATTCTGCTGGTACCTGTTCAGAAAAATAGGAAAACAGATTTATAAATGTGAACTTGTTGTTGCTCGGAAGGTGTCTGTTATAATGTTATGATAGTAGCTCTGGACTCTGAGGGTAATTTGTTTTTCTATAACAAACTACATAATGCCCTGGCCGTGGCAAAAAGCTTTGATTTTATATTTGATTTGATTACATTAATGTTTAAGTTGAGATTTACAAGAAACATTTTAACTACAACTGTGTAAAGAGAGTACTGCTGTTAAAACCACCTTATTTATATGAAGTGTTTGCAAAGAAAATGTTTTTACACTTTTGTTCATATAGCAGTACTTTAAAAATAAAAGGATGCAATACACTACTTTATGTCTTGTTGTCTGTCTCCAGGCAGTGAAGGGAGGCGCAGACACAGACTTCCATGCTTTAACTTTTATTTCAAAACAAAAAGGCACGAGGACCTAAACACAAACAAAAACCAAACACTGGAGACAGGAGTAAACTCGAACGCAAGCAGATAGTCAGTGGACCAACAACTAAGGTCCCATTCAAACTGAACTAAATACACCAAAACCAAAGCATACGAACCAATAGAAACTAAACATCACTTCTACAAAAACAGCTGAAACTAATGATTACTTCAACTAAAAGCCGGTGTACACAAACATGTCAAAATAAAAGATATAGGTACTAACAGAAAAGGGCAGCCTCTAGCGGCCGTCAACCAGAAATGTAACACTTTCTAAATCATCATTAAAAATTTTAATCTTTGCCCAGCAATAATATATATTTATATATATATTAGGGCTGGGCATGCATTATTTACTTAACACTGACAATTATTTTATTGCACAGGTTTTTAAAAAATCCTTTTATTTTGAAAGTTCAGTGCTTTCACTTAAGTCGTGCAAGCACTGTAAGTGTCAGCTGGTTTTCGCGGGCTCAGGTGCCCCATTACTTTTGTCGATTACTTTGGTCCATTTAATATGGACAAAAGTATCGGGACGCCTGACCCCCGCAAAAACCAGCCGACACGTACAGCGCTCCCATTACTTTGGTCCATATTAAATGGACAAATGTAATGGGACGCCTGACCATTACACCAAAAGAGACTTTAATAACACTGCATTCAAATACATAGACTTTCATATGGAGTTGGTCCCTCTTTGCAGCTGCTATTATGGTTCCGCCCCTGCTCTGGACTCTGAAGGGAATTTGTTTTTCTATAACAAACTAGATAAAACCTGAATGCCCCACAGTGGCAAATAGCTTTGTTTTTATATTTGATTTGAATACATTAATGTTTAAGTTGAGATTTACAGAAATATTTAAACTGCAGCTGTGTAACTACGTTAAAGGGAACACTGCTGTTTAAATGTTTATTTCAGTAAAGTGTTTGCAAACCAAATGTTCTTGCACTTTTGTTCATATAACAATACTTTAAAAAAATAAAGACAATACACTACTTTTGAATTAATTATTGAATTTTGCATATAACAATGCAATTAATCATGATTAATTGTAGAAAACCATAATCATTGCCCAGCATTAATATACTCTTCAGGGAACAAACTTAAATGTGTAATTTGACATGGGAGTGTCAAATCTTTTCCATAGATACTATAGAATTATATAATCCCACTCTATTTATTTTTATATAATTTTTAACACAAGATTTATCAAGTGCAATAACAAGCCATTGAATTTGTTAGTATAATGTGAACAAGTGTTTTGTGTTGTCTTATAGTCTTTTTCTTTCTCTCAGGTGCCCCCCTGATCTTTGTCTTGCCCTGGATCATTGTGAAATATCTCTATGAAAATGAGGAGTAAGTTGCTCATTGCACAACAGTTTTCCAAACCATTGCAATGATGGAGTGATAGTCACTCGTCCGGTTCATCCAGTAGTTTGAATGCTGACTTCAATGCTTTTTGGGGTTTTCTGCTTGGGTTCAGTCTCAGATAAACACAAAGCAATGAGCGTGATGACATCATGCCACAGGAGCTGTCGAGACAGAGAGAAAGAGGGAGGGAGACTGAACGTATTAAGAACAATATCCGGCTTGTTTTTGTTCCTTGTTTTAGACGAAAGGCAGAGGGTGATTACTCTGTCTCTTGAGCAGCTTTGGTATAACAAATCAAGTACATAAGAGACGTACATGGAATGAGAACATGAGCTACTCTACCCCAACTACACTGGCCGAGACAGTGATGCTGCACAGATGAGCTGCTTTCCTTTGAACCGCAAGCTGGGAAAAAATGCATGTTGTTCTCGAGTCTCACAATAGCAACTCAAACATGCCTGTATTTTTTGCTCCAGCCACACATTAGCCTAGGCTTTGCACTGTCTATAGGCTGCTGCTTTCAATGCTTAGATTGCCTGGCCTCTGTAATTCTTTGGACGGCACTCAAGAAATAAATTATGCTTGATGGCCATGCTATGCCTACTTGGTAGCATTATAAATAAGGATATGTTTGAGCTTCTTTATGATATAATATGTCTGGGGTACACAGCTCTGATTAATGACACTGATGAATGGCAGCATTCTTCATTCGTACGCTATTTCCTTTAAGAGCTTTCAGTGTTTAATTGCAGGCCACTCTAACAGACTGTAATTCTTTAACTCTATCATTCAAATAAAAAAGACAAAAAAAGTTTGTTGAAATGTCTGAGAGAGCTAGAGACTTTAAGTAAGTGTATGTTAGACTCTAGTGAAAAGAAATTAGTTAAAAATAATTGTTAGGAATGACAATAAGGGAAATATTAAAAAAAAGGAACAATATTTTTCCCCTTTTGTATGATATTAATGTGTAGTGTGTACATATGTGATGCTCCTTACGGTCAGTGTGGATGTATTTGTCAACAATGTGTTATTTCATATTCGAACTGAGACAAAAAGTGTCTTTTTTATTCTCAGTTTGATACTGGAATAACAGCAAACAGATCAACAACAAAAAAAATTGTAATCATCAGAAACCACAACACACTTTTCTAAACCATTTTTTCATGCTGATTTCAGATGTGCTTTCAGTTTTTTTTCAGTCACATCAACTTTTTGAATTATGAGTAATATTAGATTTGCAATAGACTTTTTTATTAAACCACAGGCACCAATCAAGTAACTGTTTCAATATTTTCAGTGTGAAGTCAGATAGACACACACTGTGGCATAGATATAATGATCAGTGTCA
>JBBJLS010000140.1:2706494-2717691 GCA_037577275.1 Bryconaethiops microstoma | reverse complement strand
TGTGGACCACCCACTCCACAGGGTGGTGAACGATCTGAGAAGTACCTTTAGCCACAGACTGACCAGCTTAAGGTGCTGCACTGAACGCCACAGAAAATCCTTCCTTCCCATCAGACTCTAGAACTCCTCCCTCAGTCACACACCAACACAGTAATCTGTGCAATATCCTGCTGCTGCTTTCTGTTTATTTATTACGGGTTTAAAAAACTATTATAGTGTGGAAGACTATGTGCATTATTTTTGCTGTGATGTGCGACAGTCTGTGTGCAATATTCTCACCAGGTTACCAAATATTATGTGCAATATCGTATGCTGCCCTCTATACGGCACTAAATCACTTAATTACTGTAACACCTTATGTGCAATATTATCATTTCTATTCATATTATAGTTGTTTGTTTCCACTGATTTTTATTTTTATTCAGATTTATCTTTATTTGGATTTTTATCAGATTCTATTTAGACTTATATTAGAATTATATTATTTATTTTATTATTGTATTTTCTTACTTTTTATTTTACACTACTCTGGTGTCTCGTGTCTCTCTGTGTCTGTGTGATGTGACAGTCACCACGTAAACAATTTCCTCCGGCATAAATAAAGTTTTCTGATTATCGGATTGTGAAAGAAAGAGAAAAAGAGACTTGAAATGACTGTTTCGGCATGTTTTTGTGTTTTGTTCCATGTCTAGCATTATTAACCTTTTTGGCCCAGTCTGTTAGCATTCTTTTGTTTTAATTTTGAGACAGAACAACAAAACAAAACTATTTACAAAAAAGTTAAGAAATCATGTAGCAGACAGGGTTGTTCAAAATTAATAAATGTTGAATGTCTTAATTAGCATGTCTTGCATTTTGCATTGAGTGTTGAATAAGGATTTTCTTATTCTTTTCCAGTAAAGAACAACATGCCGGTGTAAGATGACTTCTGCTTCCAGTTTCTACCTTCCTAGGCAGTTTCAATTAGTTTTTGCAAATATATCAGATGCTTGCGAGAGGAATACCCTGAACTGCTGAAATCAGAAGAGATTATATCTTGCAATATGACGTCTCTAAGCAGCTCAAGTAGCCAACAAACATCTTCTGTTATGCTCCACACTAATACAACTTACAGACGAATGCAGAAAGCTGAAAGCAGCGAGAGAGTTTACCACTGCTCTGAGTGTGGGAAGACTTTTAATCAGCTGAGTAATCTCCAGCTCCACCAGCGCATTCACACAGGAGAAAAGCCGTATCGGTGTTCTGAGTGTGGGAAGAGCTTTAATCAACACAGTAATCTCAAAGCGCACCAACGCATTCACACAGGGGAGAAGCCGTATTACTGCTCTGAGTGTGGGACCAGTTTTACACTTCAGAGTAATCTCCAAACCCACCAGCGCATTCACACTGGAGAGAAGCCGTATCAGTGCTCTGAATGTGGGAAGAGTTTTAATCAGAAGATCAGTCTGCAAACTCACCAGCGCATTCACACTGGAGAGAGGCCGTACCACTGCTCAGAGTGCGGGATGAGTTTTAATCAACAGGGCAATCTCCAGCTGCACCAGCGCATTCACACAGGAGAGAAACCGTATTACTGCTCAGAGTGCAGGAAGAGCTTCAGGCATTCAAGTACTTTAAAGAGACACAAATGCATTAAGAGAGAGGCTGAAATCTATGATATCTGTGTGTCTGTTTAATAATTCAATCTCAAAAATATCAATTTGTTGTATCTAGTACCTCTCTTGAGACTCTCAAAAATGTCATATTACAAGTCCATCTAACCCGTAGTGCAATTCTGAAAACTACTTTGGCATTTATAGTCCATAGTTATGTTAATTTTCCAAAAGGTCTGGTGCAATCATCTTTTATATTGAAATCAATTGTACGTGATGTCACATTAGGCAGGAGGCCAAGCACCCTTGGAAATATCTAGAACATTTCTGTGTGGAATAGAGGCTATGCACTGATGTCACTTTCTCACTGGATAATGCCCCACAGAGTGGCGCAAGATGGCTCCCATTGGTAGAGGAGAAACTGCGAATCCAGGAGTAACACATGATTATCTGCTCAAAATAAAACAGTTGGGTTCTGCAGTGATCCTTTCAACTTACCAAACAACAAGTGCTCAATGGAACTGATGTAGCAAGGAATCCGTTTTCCTGGCATTTAATTGTACCTGATTATAACTCAAACAAAGCCTGAAGGCCTTGTTTCCTGTGGCCGAAGTCTTTGGACCACTGCTTCTTGGGGTGGTGGCCTAGTGTTAGGATACTTGCCTCTGGACCAAGAGGTTGTGGGTTCGAATCCTACCTCCAGCACCACCACTGGGTTCCTGAGCAAGACCCTTAACCCCAAGTTGCACCAGGGAGACTGTCCCCTGTATGGAATGGAAGTCGCTTTGGATAAAAGCGTCTGATAAATAATGTAAATGTAAAAGTCAGTTTGTAGTGCTTTGAAGAAAAGGAAAGCCATCACGATGGAAGTGAAATTAGACATTGTAAAGAGATCAGAAAAAGGAGAATCAGCGATGAACATTGGCAACAATTATCAAGGATAAAGACCGTATCCTAGCGTATGTAAAGGGTTCAGCCCCTATGAAACCTCCAGCACCTTCTGCAGGTTCTCCTCCCTCTCCAGCCTCCTCCTCCCAATAGGTCACTCTCTCCCACCTTGTAATGCCCTTTCTAGTGTGCAAGCCAACCACAGAAATTTTTACACTCATTTTTAGTCATTTTTTCTGTTACTACAGTACAATGTACAAGTACAGTAAATTTATGCCCTTTTCCTTTTTCTGTGACTTAGTTGTGTTTTTATGTTCTAGATTATGATTTTACAACTGTGTTAAGATCGGTATGGGACTCAGGCTAGGGTGTGTTTTGACTTACAGCAAAAGTCGGGTTACATCACTGTCATAGGAAACAGATCTCCTTCGTAACTTGAGGACCCCCTGTACCGGAATTTGGTATGAGAGAGCTATGAGAGACTTACAGACAGACAGGGATAAACAGATAAGCCTTCACCCGAGCATGTTAGTATATTAATGCAGTTGAGACAATGTAAGTACTTTTTAATTAAATTATAATTGTAACGTATAATTGTAACGTTTCACTTTCCCAGAAAAGTCAGATTCTTTCCCAGAAAAGTCAGAATCCGTGTACATTACAAATGGAGGAGCTTACCCTGGGATAGACAATAGAAAAGAATAAGACATAAAAACAGACTCAAGTCCAGGTCACTATAGTCTTGTATAAATTAACTCTGACAAAATTAGTTATTGTTGGAATATGTTATTGTTGTGCCAGCAGTGCAACTGAGGGGGCTTAATAAACATGATTGTTTTCATCTTGCATTGTCTTGGAGGCTTTGAGTCTCAGAGTTTTTATCTGAAAGATGGTAAAAAGAACTTGTTAGATATGCTTCCGAAACCCAGTCAAGACAATGAAGTCCAAAAAGATTCACGTTTACATTCATGGCATTTAGCAGACGCTCTTCTCGCAAAGTGCTTTGCTGTCTGCTCAGAGGATGTACGGGCTGATCGCCCTCCAGCAGGATGAAAAATTCTGAATCTTGCTGTCATTTCTGCATCAAAGTGATGAAGAATTAAGGAGCACTTTCTAGCCAAATTCTCTCAGCTTTGAAAATGGAACAATTTGATGATAAATGTGAAGGTACGCTCTTCAACCATGAATGTATGGGCAGCTTCTTAAACGATGAGCACTCAAACCCACTAATCATGCTTTATGTAGACAGTTTAAATGATTTGGACAAATTAATTTCCATCATTCACATCTAGGTGATGAAGTGCACTCGAGTCGCCTTTTCATCTGATTGTTTATATCTGCCCTGAATGGGAAACAAAATCCTCTCAGCGCTGGAACGACCAGCGGATCACGGCTCGAATGAAGAGCGGGCGGAAGTGCGCATGCCCACTGCTTTTGTTTCCTACAGTCCTGAGACGTCAGAACATAATTGATTCAAAATCCTATAACAAGGGGCAATTTTACCTCCGCCATAAATATGTCTGGTAATTGCTCTATTGCTTCCTCTCAGGATTTTTATCAGTCCCATTAAGGCTTAATGGACCCGTTCATGATGTGATCCCTGAGACTGGCTTTACACTCACAGGCCTTAATCTCGGTGATACATGCAGCCAGTAAGGCTTTCTCTTATTGAATTTGGCCTATTGAGTTTCCCCATCAGCACAAACTGGACCGAATTTAGGATGAATGCAGGTATTGTGGGACATGCATCAAAGGATCATCATACCACTTTACAATAAGACTACCCTAATAAATTATAATTGATTTATAATCAGGTTGTTAACTAGGTTGTGGACAGTTTATAAATCATTAATAAGCAGTTATAAACAAGTTATAACACATTGATACTCGCTTTTTTGGCAGGATCTGGTGTTTAAATGGTAGTAGCATGTTAACATGTACCTGATGAAGTTTAATGTGAAAGGGACCAGATTAGCTCAGCAGCTAGACTTGAGATATTACTGAATTTGTTTACAAGTTGTCATACCTTGGCAGACAGGAACACAGCACCCGGGGAGCAGTGTGTGTGTGTGGGGATGGTCTCTTGCTCAGGGTACCTCAGAGGTGCTTAGCAGTCTTGGGAATCAAACCCATGGCTTCCTGATTGCACGGAAAACGCCCTAACCACTAGGCCACCAGCTGCCCATATAATTATGGTTTTATTGTAAAGTGGTATCAGATCATCATTTTATTCAGTTTCCCTCTAAAAGCTGGAAAGTGTATTACCAATCAGAGCTAATAAATTAAGCGGTGTATCTTCTCACTGCTTGGTGTGTTAATCACAGGGTTCGCGAGACCACTGACATGAATAATTCATTTCCCATTACACTTCATCCAGTTTAATCTCTAATGAAAAAGATGTTAAGCCGCCTCTCAGTAAAGTGAATGAGAGAGTGCTCCTCTGACCTAGTGCATTTGTTATACGGCAGTTGGATCTTCATACTTGGTTCATAATTTTGAAACGCCTGAAATTACAACTCTGATTCAGGGTGTCCCATTCATATTATCTGTCAAACCTGGATTGACAGACAATATGACATTTTATTTGTAGCATCTGACACTAATGATATTTTAATGAGACTGTTGTACCATTAATAGACATGAAATCAACTGGAGAGCGGTTTGTATTTTTATTTTTCAACTGTTAGCATCAAACAATCAGGCTAGATTTAGATGCATTTTACTGGTATTTATTATATTCACAAGGACAGCTGGTGACCTGGTGATTAGGGAGTTGCCCCTGTGATTGGAATGTTGTGGGTTTGAATCTTAGGTCCACCAGTGGCACCACTGAGGTACACTTGAGCAGGGTACTGTACGGGATCAATATAGTACGCAATAAATAAAATGAAATAACATAAATAAGTATAAAGAAAAAAAAATTTATTCTGATTTTGATTCTGATATACTAATATGCTTCTCATTGGACTGACCAAACCAGTAGGATCTACTGAAATGGTTGGTCTTGAGTATTTTATAGCCAGTTGCCCGATACTTTTGGAGTAATTCAATAATTGTTCTATGATGCAAGTGTTGACACAGCACGGTCATCAGTCATGTAGCAAAGCATAAAGTTAATGTAGCTTAAATGTTTTCATTTGAAATGTCCACCAGGGTGTTTCAGTAGTTTTATTCTGTTTTTTTGTTAAAATAATGCTAATTTTACCCTCTGAATGGATGTTATAGAATTATGTTGGCTCCAAGCTAACAGATTTGTACTTTTTCTATACAGCCGCCCGTTAGTGCTAATCATGGTGTTTAAGTCACCGAAGGCCTCAGTCCACACAGAAAAATATATAGTGATGGGAATAAATATTTTGAGCTGCGTCAATTGAAAACATTTGAACTGAATATAAACATATGTAGCACAAAGCCTAAACCTATAGGTTCTACAAACCTGACTTTTGATTCTGTGATATGAAGTATGGAAATTGGTTCCTTTAATTATTTTCAGTTCTGCTCTCTTAGGTGGGAATGCACTGTGAACCTGATGTCTTGAACCCGGGCCTGAAACTCACAGACCTCTGGGTGGTCCCGTCTGTCCATTTCAGCACTAGTTCACTCATGCGTTTCTCAGTGTGGTGTTTCATGTGTCTCCTGAGTCACAGCCAGAGAGAGAGAGAGAGAGAGAGAGAGAGAGAGAGAGAGAGAGAGAGAGAGAGAGAGAGAGAGAGAGAGAGAGAGAGAAAGAGGCAGAGAGTGAAAGAGAGGGGGGACCAAAATCTATTCCTCCTGTAGGGTCAGGCTGCTCACTGCTGCATATTATAGTGTTTACCCTTTTTTAACATGCCTGCTCACTTCATGAGACAATGTCCTTTATCCACAGGAGCCAACTTTTTTTTTAAATGTTTTTCTCCTTAAAACAAGACTCAGAATGTATTTTTGCTTTCTCTGAGTGGAAATTACAATAGTAATTACATTAGGTAATTACAGAGGTAACTGTACATTCATCCCTCAACTCTGGATTGAATAATGCTCATGGCAGCCCCCTAAATTACATTTATAGCCCCCCTGGGTGGTCTCAATATTCATTTTGCAGTTAAGTGAGTTTTAGGCCTTCTTTATGCTGGTTAGTGCTGGTCTGGTTTAGCTGGTTTATGCTGGTCTGGTTTAGCTGGTTTATGCTGGTTAGTGCTGGTCTGGTTGAGCTGGTTTATGCTGGTTAGTGCTGGTCTGGTTGAGCTGGTTTATGCTGGTCTGGTTTAGCTTTTTTTATGCTGGTTAGTGCTCGTCTGTTTGAGCTGGTTTATGCTGTTTAGTGCTGTTCTGGTTTAGCTGTGTTATTCTGATTAGTGAAGTTCTGGTGCTGGTTTATGCTGGTTAGTGCTACTCTGGTGCTGGTTTATGCTGGTTAGTGCTGTTCTGGATTAGCTGGTTTATGCTGGTTAGTGCTTCTCTGGTTTAGCTGGATTATGCTGGTTAGTGCTGGATTGGTTGAGCTTGGTTATGCTGGTTAGTGTTGCTCTGATTTAGCTAGTTTATGCTGGTTAGTGCTGCTCTGGTGCTGGTTTATGCTGGTTAGTGCTGCTCTGATTTAGCTGGGTTATGTTGGTTAGTGCTGCTCTGGGACTGGTTTATGCTGGTTAGTGCTGCTCTGATTTAGCTGGGTTATGTTGGTTAGTGCTGCTCTGGTTTAGCTGGGTTATGCTGGTTAGTGCTACTCTGGTTTAGCTGGGTTATGCTGGTTAGTGCTTCTCTGGTTTAGCTGGGTTATGCTGGTTAGTGCTACTCTGGTGCTGGTTTATGCTGGTTAGTGCTGCTCTGATTTAGCTGGGTTATGCTGGTTAGTGCTTCTCTGGTGCTGGTTTATGCTGGTTAGTGCTGCTCTGGTTTAGCTGGGTTATGCTGGTTAGTGCTTCTCTGGTGCTGGTTTATGCTGGATAGTGCTGCTCTGGTCACTTTGTTAAGACAGGTTAAGACAGGTGTTTAAGAGACATTACACAAGTTCCTTGGACAACCATGAATGCAGTTTACACCCCTGGAAACAAATGATGTCGTATTTAAATCTAGAGAAGCGTGTTTAAATGGAACTTTAGATTGATGGGTTTTAGATCGATGAATACAAGGTGTCTTTATCACACATAATACTTTCACATTACAAAGATTAATGGGCTCTTCTAAATCATCACTATTGAGCTTCTTTAACATTTGATCAAGTGTAGCCATATTTTTTGATTCATAAAATGGATGGTAACTCAGTGACTCAGTTGACTCCAAACATTCAATAGAAAACAATGGGCAGTTGCTCTAACTCAGAGAACTCAGAGTGTATTAGTAAAATCTAATTTCAACATATATAAATGGTGTAAAACCATCTGAAACCAGTGTTTGTTCTCCTACAATCTCACCGTTTGCTGCTCTCGAGATCAAAGATTCCATTTGTATCTAAGACCTAAAATAAAAGAAATTTGGGCATTTGTGTGTAACGTCATTTTTAAAATCCAAGTAGCCGTTATGAATATTTTTTAAAATTACAATAACTTTGGTTAAACAAACAGAGCTCAGCATGATGTCTGACACCTCGAGCATCAACACAGATTAGGAGAACTTCTATATAAGAAGTTGTTTTTCCATATGATGACAATTTCCTTTTTGTTATTCTTCTGGCATGGATGTGTTTAGCTCATGTTCTGAAGATTAAACACCTTCCCATTAGCATCTACAAGAAGTGTAACAAGTAGCAGTAAATATAATGAGAACTACAAGAAACATGTTTTGTGATTGACTGTACAATATCAGATGTAGCAGGCAGAGATTTGACCAAAAGATGCTGAACTGTTCATTTATCTGGTTTCCTCAAATGTAGAGACTCAATCAAACACTCTAGGACCCTTTGAGACCCAGAGAGAGAAAGCAGAGTGATGGGATGTGGGAACTGAGGCATGTGGTGTGGATTGGCCCAGTCTGTTGTGTCACTGTGTGTTAAAGGGCATTCTTTCGATCACCCTGAAAAAGCTGCTGTCCATCCTGCCATCTCTTTAGAGAAAAGTTCCTCCATCTGCCTTCCTTCTGTCATTTGTCTATGAGCGGAATGTTCCGATTATACTTCTTTTTCACTTAAAAGTAAATTCATCAATGCTAAATGAACTGTGCTGGTTAAACTGTTACCCTCTAAAATGTGACCTTATTTATAGCGAACCATTAGCTTTCAGGACAACTGGGTCCGGAGACAGACAGAAAGTATTTTCTTTTAGTAACTGATTTATCTGTTAGACACTTGTTACGTCTGGGTCATCTCGGTCGCGCCCAGTACGGAGCCCGTCCCCAGTTTTGACCAGGTTACAGCCTGGGACACAGAGTGGTTACATCATGTGTTGTTACATCACGTGACTGGTCATCAGGTGCCTAGACAGCCCAGGTAAGAGCACTGAGCACATTAGCTGTGTTGCTAGGCATCTGATGTCATGTCTGTGTGTTTCTTGTTTAAGTTAAGTGAAGCTAGTTTGTCTCATTATTGTTCACGATGTGTGATTGGCTGTTGGTGTGTGGTCCTGTTTTAATAGCACAGCTGATCCGGGCGATCGGCACATGGTCACCAAACTCTTTCTGAACATCTCGGGTTTGTACTCAATGTTCATGTGTGTTTACGCCTATGCCGGTGTCTGTGTCTCGGTAGCTGGACATTGTGAAGTATTCCCCCTGAGCTCTACCCCTTGAGCTCTACCTCCAGGAGAGCTCGCTCAGTGGCAGTACGAAAGCTGCCTTCTCCTCAGCCAACGGACCGTGGTAGAGGCTACACGGGACTCTGTTCATTACCAGTGACTGTTCCCCTTGTGTTTACTTCCCTCTGTCTCAGCAGGCGTGAGGAGTGCTGCCGTTCCCACTGCGGTTACAGTGAATTCCCTAGACTGGCCTGACCGGCCACATAACCAGTAGCTCGGCCAAGAGGCCGAGCCTTCTCTCCCTTTGGCGTGCGTCCTTTTCTCAGGAGTGAAGTTTTCTCCTGGAATCACCTACGACTTGTGTTGCCGCTTATGTTCAAGTTGGGAGCTCAGTGAGCTCATTACAAGTATTTTAAGAAATGTTTGGTTCATTACAAGTATTTTAAGAAACTAAAGCTGATTCCTGCAGTCGTGTCTTCCCAGTGTCCCCGGCATGACAACACTGTAGATCAGTGGCACAATACATCTCTTCCGTTGCCAAGAGGCTGAAGCATTTTTCTGGTGACTTTCCTGAATACATTAACTAAATCAGCCAACTAAGAGACACAATACAACATACCAGCAACAGCTGGAGGTATAATAACAGATTAATTAACATTAGTCACATATGTTATTCCAATGCAGCAAATTAAAGAAAATAATGAAAGAACACTTAGGTGGACACCCAAGACCCATCACTGTTTATACCTTTATAGTACTATAAAATATATTACAATACAGTATGACCACAGTTCGGTAAAAATATAAAACCCTTCATTATTTGAAACAGCTGTACAGCTGAAGATACTTCTATGTCCTCTTAGAGGGTCTCCCCCTCTTAGAGGGGCCATTGCTCTTACCTGAAAAAGGGCACCCCCTTCCCTGAAAAAAAAAAGTCTTTTTTAATGAAGTTTTTATTAATATACCTTGCTCCAAATTTACTCGAAGCTTTAAAGAAGAGTACTTCTACTGGGGGCCATTTCAATAAAAATCTTCCTTGTCAATTTCCATTTCCCTTTCTATGGCCAGTGAGAGGAGGTCAGACAGCTGCTCTTGATCAAACTGATTTCGCAGCTAAAGGGAAACAGACCGGCTGAGCTTTCAGAAACTAGCTACCTCCACTCGCTTTGCCTACAAGTTTATTGAGTGGAAGTGAACAGCTTGATGGTGAAGTAACTAGTCTCAGAATGAGTCTGTAACATTAATGTTACTAATACTGCCATATGCATTTCTCTCTCTACTTTATATGAGTTTTTTTTTTAAAAAGGGAGAAATTTGCCACTGTTCAGTAGGTGCGCAGTGCAGGGAAATGGGCCGTTCAGGGCATAGACATAGACTATTACTAGACGCCGCATGACCAGCAGCATTATACGTCAACATTACCACCATATTGTGAGGGGCGCTGCCATGGAGTAAAGGAATGGATGAAGATACCTTATGCATGTGCTGCCTGGGGCTGTACAAACCGCTGTATGCTCCAAACCAGATCACAGGGACATTAGACATTTCACGGGTAAGGCTGAACAATTGTTCTGATTACATTTGGCCATTATAAAATCCCATTTTATAACTTTAGCTAAGCCAGGCTAAGCTAGCAAAGCTATGCATCCCCGTGTTCAAGACAGCCTCCAAACAACGTTTTGACTAAACATAAGCACTATAATACGGGATTTTATAATGGCCAAATATAATCCAAACAATTGTTCAGCCTTACCAGGGTTTGTCATTCGGCACATTTTGAAAAGCTGTATTGTGATTTGTGCCATGCTAGTTTAGTAATAGATCCTGAACCAGCATCATATGATCAAAGTTATCACTCGCTGTCATTAAAACATAGTGGAGGTTTAATGATGCCTTCTGAGGAGACAGTCAAGGTGGTTAATGTAGCGGAGCATGTTATCCGACAGTCAACATCAGGGCAAGCGGTCAGTGTATCGATCAGTTTGTCCGGGCCACAGTTTGAAAGTGAAAGTGATCATTCGGTCATACGTGAACACACCACAGCACACAGTGTGAACAGCACAAAATTCTTCCTCT
>JBBJLS010000140.1:2687976-2706394 GCA_037577275.1 Bryconaethiops microstoma | reverse complement strand
ATAGATGGGCAAACAAGATATATATATATATATATATATATATATATATATATATATGTATATATATGGGATGGATAGACATTACAAAGTCAAAAGCTGTTTACTTTTTGTACATGGATGAGGACTATGGAGTGAAGGATTGGTTTTGTTTTAAAAAGTCAGAAATATTCAGTTTTCCATTGATATGTACCCCTTACTTTCCTTAAATATTGATGGTGTAATGTGAAAGGGAGACATTTCAGTTGTGCTCAGTTGCTGTCCATGGTTGGACACACTGAGAGGGAAGCAAAGCTGTATGCATAGTAATCTCCTCTGAGCTTGCAAATTTGCTTGTACAGATGACGAACATAAGCCAATTTTAAGGAAGAATTCAGTTAAAATTATGTTTTCCTCTTACAATAAATGTAATGGATCAGTCAAGACGTGTGATGTCTGAAGTTTGCTTATATAGTATTGCACTGAAACTACAATACAACTACAAATGCAACTATGTAATGTTAGCCCACACTAACACAACCTACTAATTAATATCACCATGCTGTGATTCACATTTTGTTCATTTCACATTGTACAATGTAAATATTGTGAAAATAAGACATTTTTTCACTAAGTATCACTTATAAAGTTCGATAAAACATTTCCTCGCTTTGCTGTGTCTTGTGAAGCACTGATCCATGTAGATGGCGGTCATAATCCATTTTGCCCACTTCTCTGCACCCCGTATCTTTATTTCTGTCTCTCTCTCTCTCTGATATGAGTTGCCTCTGTATTACCACCACACCATTAGCTGCTGTCCAAGAGGAGAGTAGAAAGTAAGGGAAGCTTGAATACACAGTACACAACTCACTCTCACATCACCGCTCCCATGAGCACTTTCTGTCCCTCTGCATTTTGCACGTGCCCATTTCAATAACGTGCCCCTCCGAAACCAGCCAGCCAGAAAAGCTGGAGAATTGCTGGCTGCTCGGTTGCGAAACAACCCAGAACCCAGCCCCCCGATACTCATAAAACTTTGAAAGGCTGCAATTCAGTTCTGAACAAGGAGAAATGAAAATGTACACATTTCTTAAAGCAAAAACAATGCCACCTATTTTCAGCAAGATGCACAGCAAGGCATTCTTGGACTTTATTGATAAAGTTCTCTGTAACGTTAGCCGATCGTCACTTACCACTCAGTATAACCCTTTGAGAAAAATGGGGCTGGGAAGAGAATGTGACACAAAGTGTAATAACCAGTCTGCTGAACTGCCTGAGTCGGCTGGGCTGAAATTGCTTAAATTATGGGGTGGTGGTAAGAAAAGGACGAGGACATCAAACAATCTGGGGAAATGCAACTGTGAATAAAGATGAGCCTTCATATAATTTTGCCGCTTCTCTGCCACTATAGGCGCTCTTATATTCTCACAACAATGGTTTGTCCGACATAGTAACAACATGTCGAGGTGCATGGCAAAGCTTTGTCCAAAACTAAACATGGCACTGCTTCTATCTTTCAGGAAAAAAGCAGTTCCTACCCCTTTCTCAGCAACATGACACTAAAGGAACACTGTTCAGGGTGCCCTCGTTAGTATTTCCCCAGGTCAGCTGGAGCAATGCCTCTCCCCACTCTGTGTGTGCAGTGTCAACCCTAGGCGGCATGTGTGTATGAAAACATCTGTAGTGGCAACCTTCCAGGCCAGTGACACGACTCTGCTGCACATCCAGACACTGACATGGCACTGAGAGGCTGTCAGCACCTCTCGCTAGAGCTAATCAGCTCCAGATACAGACTCTTTCAACATGTTTTCTCTCCGTACCACTACTTGACCCAGCATTATTCCTGCTGACTCCGCAAAACCGAACCCAAGATGTTTCTCGCTGAAAGTGAAAGTGGTGTTAAAGGCACACCCATTCATTTCTTTGACGTTTATTACAGTAGAGTTGCTTTGATGACCCCTAAAAATGTTTAGACTGATATCAGTTCGCTGGACATTGCTAAATACAGCTATTGGCGGTAAGTGGTATTATTGAAGTATGGTATTATACCTCTGAGCAGGGGGTCAGTAAAACCCTGAAGCTTGTGTGGTGCTTAGACTTTGCCATTTTATTATGAGAAGACCAGCAAGAGCTCCCTTTTCTGGAAAGGCAATTAACTACTTATGTCTAATGATGCTCAAAGAGAACACCAGAACTGAACATATCACCTGAACTGTATAAAGACTAGCCGCTGCGGTGAATCTTATGATTCAGGTAATGCTCTATTTGTATAAATTCCAATAGTGGTTGTATCTGACTCTGACTGTGTGATTATGTGAAGTTAGGTTAGTGATTATGTTCTCATCTAAGTTTGGTTAAAAGATGGGGTGGGCGATAAATCGAAAGCACTTGATGTATCAAGACTTATTTGCAGTTTTGTTCTCTTGGTCTCTCCACGGTCTCTTTTCTTCTCAAAGATATATAGGCTCCAGAAAAACTATGTTATTTGCTGAGATGCTCTGAGACAAAACCTGAGAAAACTTTCAAAGATCATCAATCATGCCGTGTCGAGTTATTGTAAACAAACCAACACCCCTAAAATCTTTGTCACTGATAAAAACCATGTGACTAAAACAATCTGTCTCATTGTAAAATGTGAAAAGTCATTCACTGATTGTTTGTATAATAAGGAAGCGCCCCTGTAGCTCAGATGTTCTGTTTGAAAGCTTACCAAACAAAGAGACAAACAAGAATAAAAGACATTCCCATGTGAGCTAGAAGTGTTGAGTGAAAGCAAAGAAATGGCATACAGTGTCAGCCCAGCTGAGGAAAACACTGAGTGCTAGGCCTCTGTTATTTGTTTGACTCTATATCAGTTTGTCCATCTCTTTTTTCATCATCAATTCAGATGTGGATGTTTTCATTAGGATGGAATCTTGTTTCATACTTATACAGTTTTTCTTCTGGTTGATATACTATAGTCTGCCTTCGTGACATTTTCTCTTAATGCAATGCTTTGTAAATTTGTTACAGTAAGCGATGTTTTGAAATTGTGCCTGTGCATTTAATTTTGTAACCAGATTAACAAGTTAAGTGGGAGATTGGTGGGATTTTAAAATAATGTCAAAAATGCTGTAGAAGATATTTCAAAATATTGTGATATACATCTTTGGAAAAAAAAATAAGAGACCACTGCAATTTATTTTGAAATCAATTTATTTTGACAACCATTCCACACCAGTGTCTGTTAAATTCCTACACAAACACCTCAATCTGCTTTATGAGGTACTCCTTAGTGATCACCTGAAAAGCATAAAAAGTATAAAAACACTGCTGTAATCTCCTCGTGCAATGTGACCAGTTGGATGGCAAAACACTACTACAAGTACATCAAAGGTAATTATTGCTGTTGAACAAGAGAGTTTTTTCTTTGAATTATTCAAGTTCTGTAAACACTGCATCATTTCTCTAATTGTCATTTCCTTTTAAAATTATGCTTTAAAGAACAATATTTTTGTTTGTAAATATTGTTCTTAAGAACTAAGGCAAAGCTGTTCAGTTCAATACTTGCACCTATAAAAGATAAAATCTGAGAAACTGAACATTTTTGCAGTGGTCTCTTTTTTTCCCTGAGCTGTGTATGACATTAACTGAAAATCCAGTAGGTGCCCACTTTAGCGTCAAAGTTGGAAGATATTTACAGATGAATTACAGCCAATAAAGAAAAGTGTAAATTGAGTTTTTTCCTTATCAAGATGTGTTCTAATTGTGTTTTGAATACATTACTTTCGAAAGTATCTCTTTTCAGAGTTATTTAGACGTCACTACTTTTTCAAACTATTCTGTCCAGTTCTGTCTGATCATGCTGTGCAAGGAACGACTTCAGTAATCTTTAACAATACAATAAAGTAAAATAAATACAATAAAGTAAAGTGGTTCCTTACTGTCACCTGTGAACACATCACACCACAGCACAAAGTGTGTTGCAGTCTTTCTCTACATTTAACCCATTCACCAAGTGAAGCAAGGGGCTCCCACCGACGAGGGGTGCCCTGGGAGAAGTGTGTGGGGACGGTACCTTGCTCAAGGCAATCTCAATAGTGCCACTAGCAGTCCTGGGATTCGACCCTACTCCCTAACTACTAGGTCACCAGCTGCCTAAACGCAGTCCCCCTCACTACCAGAAATTATGCAGTCGAGATTCCCACATTTGGGGAATTCACAGGGGCCAGTGGGAATTCCATTACTTGTTATACATGTAGCTTCAGTGCAAAATAAGAAAGCAATCCTCCAGTTCACAATCTTTAGTTTAGAAACATAAATTAGATTTAAAAAAAAAACAAAAAAACTTTTCCTTCAAGCATATTGTTGTTACCATCAGCAGCTATTTAGAAGTTTTTACAATCAAATTCCTCCTGTGGAGATCAGTTCTCCAACACTGAAATAAGCACAGGCTTTGGTGCAACCTTCAGAGGATGCTTGCTTTGTGTGTAAAAGTACGGCAACACTTCTTCCGTGAACGTGTGTGTGTAGGTGTGTAGGATGCACCCCTCTGCGGGACAGGAAAAAGACACCTCCCCTGCATCCCAGTCAAACTGCACTCTGACCCTCTGCAGCCTTCGCTTCACAGCCAGAGGCTTTGGGGGCGACGCCATGGCCCTGTATTCCCCATCTCTGAGGCACAGTGTCCAGAACCCGTTCTCCGGACGTGCCTGGACCTCCTCGTCCTTCTTAACGGAGATGCTGGCTAAACCCAGGATCCAGTCGTCATTGGCCCCCACCTCCACGTCCCAGCTGTGGGTGCCAGAGCAGAGGGCGGCCCGGCCCAGAACCTCAGCGCTGATGTGGAACCGCTCTGGGTTGCTGGGGAGGAGAGGGCACGGGCTGCTGTAGTGGACAGAGGTGAGGTCATCGGAGAGGGACAGACAGGGGTGGGCTGTGTTTGGGTCCAGGCTCACAGGGGCTAAACAATGAAAGAACCACACCAAAAGGTCACTACTCAAAGATAAAGGCAAACACCATCAGTCAAAAGATTCTGCACACGCCCAAGTATTTACCACTTCTCCATTAATTTCACAAACTGCAGATTTTTAAGCATTATATTGTTGTTAAGTGAACAACTATAAATGAAAACATGTAAAATAAAACAAGTTTCCTTTATGATGAAAGAATCTTTAACAGTGCACATCTAACATCCTATTAACTGGTTGTGTGGTGATGCAGAGTCAAAGTCTAGACTGTCCTTTAACTTTAAATGCACCCAATAAATGTTTCATCATTTAATAGCACATTAAATATCTAACACTTGTCTGTCGATCCACATTATAATTACATAAGGTGGCTTTTTGTAGGTCAGTAGTGGTAAAAAATTAAAAAATGACATTTTCTGCCTATTAAAGGAACTCAAATGGTGAACATACTGTAAACGCATTTGTTACCAAAGAACATTGAGTTTATTGGTCAATGTTTAAGGAGCATTATGCAAATATAGAAAATCTCAGTGTATACATAAAGCAGTATAATATAACAGTCAGAACAAAACATTGCATCTCCATTTTAGTTATTTTTTTTGTCATACTTTACAAATATTGACTGCTGTCTACATTGTGTCAGAACTTCCTGATAAGCAAACGAATAGAAATGGTTAAATGTGACCTAAAATCAAATGTGCTTGGATTAATTTGCAGTTGGAGGATTTTTTCCTTCTCCTGTCAAGTTCAATAAAGTTTTCGGATTCTGATTGTGAAGAGTTTAGTGCCTTAAACAGTTCCCTCACTGGAAGTTACTACATAAAATGATTTGAGAATACACACTTTTTTCGAGAATACACCTAAACAACTCCTGTCAAAGAAAAGTCAGAGATTAAGGCAAAAGTAAGGAAGGCATGTTTTTTTTATTGAAAATGGGGAAGAAGAAATACACCTGAACCAGAGAATCATTTATTTGTGAAGACATGTCTGTTGAAGTAATTGAAGTAAATGTGCAATGTGGGTTCTACAGGACAAGAGAACTCAAGGACCAGGACTGGAAACAGAGCCAGTTCTGAACACTTTGTGACCAAAGTGAAATTCTACCCATGTAGGGTCTTGTTTCTGAGTGGCTTGTCTTCATATTCCTTTATTCATATCCATCCTTCAGGGGCACGTTGCCTCCCTGTGTTTCTAAGATGTACTTACAGTACGGAGCAACCTCCTGCATCTTCTCCCAGACTCGGAATTTTAGGTTACTCAGGTGCTTGGCCTCATCCATTAAGGCTCCACATAACACTTCTGGATCCTGCAGTGAACTCTGGGTTCTGCAGAAATTACAAGATTCATTTTTAAATTATTTAAACTGCAGAATTATTTGTTCAGGAGTCCATGATGCAGTAACTGCTCTGACACATACAGGCCTTTGTAGTTTAAAGAGTTAAAGTCTTAGACTTTTAAACTGTAGATGTTTGGAAGGTTTTCACAATAACAGACAGCCTCAGAGTCAATATGGGTCATTCTACCACTGCAGTGGTAACCGGTGTCCCACAAGCCACAAAAATGAGCTCAAATTAAGAATAAACCAGAGAAAGTCTTAATTAGTCACCTTAAATGTGATTTTCCTGCTGAATTTTAGCATTTTTTGTCATGTTGTGCATTAAAAACAGCATTTCAAATGAATTATTTTTATGTTAAAACAACCACTTTATGGGTTTTTCTGTTTAAATTGTATGAATGTTTTTTAATTATTTTAAAATAAAAGATAACATTGTTTTAAATAAGAAAGGATTTGTTCTTTTTTCATGATTTGCATTGTTGGGAGGGGGCTTTACACACACAAGACACATAAATGCTTTATTACGATACAGTTTTGCGTCAATGGTGTTACTTATGATTTTACATTTGACAAACATGAATACAATGTTTGTAATTTTCTGCATAAGGTGTCAGTGTGAAACTAAAGACTCAGTAAACTGTATTTTAGCTTGTTTTTAAAGATGTTACACACTACTGTACAGGCTACATTTTTAAATTCCATTTCAGTCTTTGTATCTTGTTTGCCATTGCAGTGGTTGAAGGACTGTAAGTGTACTGTACTGTACTGTACATGTCTGATATGATCTCTATGAGGAAGCCACAGTTCAGCCAGAGTAGTTATAATCCGTTACACAGTGATTTCTGATTGGACCTTATGACCTGCTTAGTAACAGAGATCACATCTTTGATATAAACAAGAGAACAGAGAATTTTCACTTACTTCTCTAGGGTGGATTTGAAGTTCTACAAAAAGAAGCAAAAGACAAAAAACTGATTGCATCCATTGGAGGTAAACTGGGCAAAATAAGAAACTATGCATCGTCAGCTTCTCCTGACAAATCAGTCAACGCCTCTTAAATAATTTCACAGAAGATCAAAAACACAGAAACCTGCTGAGGAACATGCCATAACAAGTGGTCATCACCTTCTCACCTGCAGCAGTGTCAGATCATCAGCAGCCATCTCCTCCTCTGCGCTCTTAATAACGTCTAAGAGCGAAGACATCCTGCCCCTGAGGAACTCGTCTCCCTCCTTCACAGTCAGCACCCTCTTCTCCTCTTCCTCCTTCAGAGCAGACAGCCTGGCTTCCTCTTCCTCCAGCAGAAACTGATGAAGCTCGATGAACTGATTCCTGATTCGTTTCTCTATTTGCCGAGATTGACTCTGGAACACAAAAACGTGTGAAACGTCAGGAGCCTCTAAAGCTTTGGAATGTCAGTTTTGGGTGGTTGGAGACACCTATAGTACCTTGATATGCTCCAGCGTCATTGCTGAAGTCATTCTAAGCTTGTTGATCACGTCCAGCTTTTCCTTTAGTGTCTTCAGTGCAGAGCTGAGTTTATCCTGCAAGTCAGATCAAATGGGACTTTGAGTTTTAAACATCAAAAAGGTGAAGAAACTTGCCCTCGATGATCACAGTCTCTAGGATTTACACCCAATATTTGCCCAGAGGTTCACAACCTTACCTAGTTAAGCTTTATTTGTTTAATTTGCTCAAACATGGCAAAGTATAGTGGCATCTATAATGAACATTGTTAAAGTTTGGAATTGTTCCCTCTCACATACTGTTCAAACAAAAAAACTAAGCTGAGATAACAACCTGCTTTGAATTTGTTGGTTTTGTGATGTTACCTATATTCACCTTTTCAGGCTGGATCAGTTTAGCTCCGCCCATTCACACTGAAGTTATATAGTGTTTCAGAAGTGTTCCACACTTCTTTTTCACTGATGCTCCAATACAGAGCAGTGGCCATTTACATATATCGGTCTTAAAGCCACAGTACAATTCAAGCCTATTTAATTGTAAGAGATGAGAGGTTGGAAAAATGTAAAGATGAATTATGACTATTTTTGGTAAATAAACCCACATAAGCATCATAAGAAAATGTAGGTATATGCTCTTCAAATACATTAACCCTACTACACTGACATAGTTTTCCATACTCCGTCAAACTTTGAGTACTCTTGTGAGATCATTAGTTGTTTATTGGGTTTGATCTTTTTTGCCAGAGTAACATTCTAGTATCATGTCAACCCTACTAGAGATAACTGACCCTCATAGAGACTGGCACAGATTGCATTCCTCAGAGCTAAACCTTGAAGAAATATTACTGAGGGTTTTTGTTTTACTTCCCACACGTTTGAACTGGGAGACCTCCTCTCCTGATTCAAACATTTGAACGTGTATTTTTCCAGAACACACCAGCCTGACAGGAGCTACTATTATCTTTTTTTTTCCCTTTCTTGCCACAGGAATGCACATACAAGGCCTAGAAGGTGCTGGCCAGAATGCCTCGGCCGTATTCCTCTGGCAGGACATGCTGAAATAGTGCTCGAACAGACTTGATGAACTGCATTCCCACAACAGGCCGCTCCAAAATTCTTTCATGGCTGCAGAACAGCGGCGAGCATTTAGAGAAATACAATGTAGCACAGAGCCGGCTGAACAATGCTGTCACTGTCAAAACTGTACCTTACAGTCCAGAGCGGCCTCCTCCGTGGGTGAGCAGTCGTGGCCCTTGTGTGCTCTCGAAGCCTGGCACACCACACAGATGGGCTGCTGGTCGTCCAGACAGAAGAGTTTCAGCTTCTCTCCATGCTGACCGCAGGGTACGTCCACTTCATCCACCGCTCCATGGCTTCGTCCTTGAAGGAAAGCCTCGCAGAGGTTCCTCAGGGCCAGGTTGGATGGGGGACTCCTCTTAGAGGCCCTCCTCCTGCAGACAGGACAGACACGGGAGCTTCCACTGTCCCAGAATCGCTGCAGGCAGGCCTTGCAGAAGCTGTGACTGCAGGGAAGAAGGACCGGATCCTTAAAGATGTCACAGCAAATGGGACAGGACAGGTCATCTTCCAACAGGCTGGCTGACATCCTCCAAGGGTAATGGGTACGCAAGCTCCTCTCAGAATCATAGACGTTTATTAGATGAGTATGTTTTCGCACACGAACAGTTGCCTTTTTGTCCTCCACATGTCAGCTGCAGGCATCCACCTGTTATGTCTGCAGGCTTGTCTCGTTCTGCTGGTTTCACAGCGTTCTGAGCTCTGCTGCTGCACTTGGCTCTCTCTGCAAGTGCATAAACAGCAGACAGGGAGGAGTGGCACATGATATGAGGCAGGAAGTGAAACCCTCCCGATGATGTAAAATCTTGAGGTAAACTGGCTCTGATCTTAATGCCAGAAAAGTGACATCAGTACTGACCAGCATAAACCAGCTCAGAATTCATGCTGATCCAAGCTGGATTTTTCTTGCTGTTCAAAGCTGGCTCTCCCAAGCAGCTTCATGAGGAGCCACCTTGGAAAAAGCCTCTCACAACCAAGTTTTAGCTGACAAAATTAAATGGCATATAAATGCAATTAGTCAAGTCAAGTCAAGCAGTTTTTTGTCATTTTAACCATATACACAGTGAAATTGAATAACGGTCCTCTGGGACACAACGAATAAAACAGAAACACCACAAAGCTACATACGTGTGGGCAGGGCATGACTAAAAAAGAGCCCAATAAAAAAACACAAGAGCAATAGTACAATCATTTACAGGACAAGACAACATACAGTGCAGTCGACAGTAGCAGTAACAGCACTGGTGAATGAATACAGTTTTATGACATACTGTGTTTTAGCAGCATTTTAGCTGTTAAGTGTGCAAAAAATACAAAGGAATCCAAAGGTTGAGGTAGTCAACAGTAAACTATTGTGCAAAAATAGTGAACCCGCAGGATCAGGATTACATAAAATGTACAGTATATTTACAGCTGCAGTTGGGGAGTAAGTTTTCTTTGTTTATGGCACAACAGTTTAGTGTGTGTATGTAGTATAGTTGGGAGAATGGAAGCAATTCAGTTCAGAGTGTGTATGTGTGTGTGTGTGTGTGTGTGTGTGTGTGATATACGGTTTGTTATTCAGTTTAATTTGTTTTTGTTTTTAAAGTGCTCAAATTGGCTGATCTTTCTTCCTAGCTGTCGTTACTTAGTAGCTAAAAGGACACACACATGCTGGATCTGGTGTAATAGTCCATTTGTTCTCTTTTGTTCAAGCTCAAATAAATCAGCATATTGTTTTAGTTAAAACTGTTAGCTATGCGAACAGTTAAATCAAAGTTGTTATCGAATATCAAAGTAAAGTAGCTTCTGATTAGTTGGAGAGCAGATGAACATGCTTTGAGCAACAGTGATAGTAATGACTGCAGACTGAATTTGCAGTCTATTACTCCCTAACTTGTTTGACGTCCATGTACATGTAGTTGCTCACCGTTTTGTGCCAGCCAGCTAGTTAGCTCACTAATAGTTACGGTTGGAAGTTAGCAGATAATATAAGCTTCAAGCAAGCTACATTGTTCGTTAGTTTAACATGTTAATGAGCTACTAAAAATAGGCCACCCCTGGCTACATTCTAATGAACATCATTCTTTCTGGCTGTAAAACTGTAAAAGTTTTGCGCAAGGTCGGTCTCGTATTAGTCGCTTAGCATTAACTTACATTTTTCTTGATCGCCAAAAGCTAAAGAGGCCTAAAAGAGCATTGAAATATTCAGACAGCTACCAATGCAGTTTATCCAGTGTCAGTTCAAATTAATTGTAACAAATTTTACACTTTTACAATTTTACAAGTCTCACTGCTGTTTTGTTTTATTAGGATTTGAAAATGAATGCGTGTTATGTTGAATAGTTGAATATGAATGAGTGTTATGTAAGGGCATATTTTACTGTTCATGTGCATATGAAGCAACATTTCTGTGATGTGTGTCTTGGAAACACTGCTGTGTGTGTATAAGGGGTGGGGTGAGCCACTGCCACTCCGAACATCTGTACACATCACTGAGGTGCTCCCGACTATTGGTTTAATGTTTCACAATGGATTGAAACTGTTCTCTCTATAACAAAACTCTCCCGTCTATGATAAGAACATAATTGTGGTTTACTGACTACAGTGCAAGACAAAAATAAGCTGCAGTCACGTCTAACTTGAGCTGAAGGCCAGCAGACAACAGAAAGCATAATCCTGGGTGAGGCGCAAAGGAATTTAAAACTTCTTTTGAATGCAGAACTTACTCCCCTGCTTTCAAAACACTGAGCCAACACTGAGAGATCTGCAACACACTAAAACGAGCGCAGCTGAGGGTATCTAGCTCCTAAC
The DNA here is from genome assembly GCA_037577275.1 of Bryconaethiops microstoma. Taxonomy (NCBI): domain Eukaryota; kingdom Metazoa; phylum Chordata; class Actinopteri; order Characiformes; family Alestidae; genus Bryconaethiops; species Bryconaethiops microstoma. The sequence goes on along the minus strand of JBBJLS010000140.1, from coordinate 2,694,797 downwards.
AGACATGTGCATAGACTCCTTAGCAGCTAAAGCTTGTCAATTTCATTCAAAATGTCTTAAATTGGGACTAGGGTCACAGGTTCCCAGAGTTACATTGCTAACAAACGCTAGTCAAACTTTTCACATTTAAAAAATCCCCGAAACATCTCTCAGCCCGCTCAAACCACATCCACAAGTCGGGACACAGTATGACTTTCAGCTATAAAAATTAAGAAAATTTCACCATATAGCTAAATGCTGTGGGTGGCCTTTTTAGACAACAGGGTGTTTTTTCACAAAGCGCCTCGGGAGCAGGAGTGCTGATCTAGAATCAGTTTTTTTCAACAATGATCATCATAAGTGCAGAGGAATCTGATTCAAGATCAGTCCTTCTCACAGCTGTTTTGTGTTTTTTGAAATGACCTGCATTAACCCCATCGACCATCCTGCATGGTTGAAAGGCTTGGGGACATATCCATGAAAACTCCTATGCCAACCTAAACAAGGAACTTTTCAACTACAAACATGTCTTGGTCAATCACATACATCTGGAGTGTGTAAATTTGATTTAAAAAAATTTTTAAACTATTGCTTTAGGTGACGCAAATCACAAAAGGAAATCGCTTTATTGTGCCATCTCTCATTTATACAGTATAAATACTGTTCCAAGTAGCCCTAATATTTACATTTCATTAGGTTTATTATTAATATATTATGCATTTTTCCACTGAAATAACTCAAAAAATTATTATTCAGCAACTCATTCCTGTTTTTTTTACTCTGACTTCATCATGACTTGTACTCTAGACAAGTGTCACAAGCTCCAGTCACGTGACGTCAATCAGGCACCAGAAGCGACTCGCGTCTAGAGTATATAAACAGGAAGTAGGTATCCATCTGCACTCAGACACTGGGTCTCACACCGGCTCTTCACCAGCCCTTTGTCAACTGTACTGTGAGTACTCTGGTTCCTAGGAACCCCTTATATACTCTCTGTGTGCATGTGAGAACGTTGGTTCCTGGTGGGAATCTTCACTCCTTACTGGGGCGTTCTCAGATCAAATCGCATTTGCCCTCTCCCTGATCTTCGAACAGTTTAAACTCCATCTATCTTACTGTCCAGGGTCGAAAAACATCAAGGCTGACGCCCTCTCCCGCCAACACCAAGTGGAGAGCCCTCGGACCGACCCCACGCCTGTCCTGCCATCTCATCTCATCCTGGCACCTCTCCGGTGGGAGTTAGAAGACAGAGTCCGCCAGGGGCAGACCTTGGAGCCCTCTCCTGCAGGCACCCTCCTGTAGACGCACTCCTCAGATCTTGCCGGCAACGCGGGCACCTCCAGGACTTCTGTTGGCCTGGGATGGCCTCTGACACCAAAGACTTCATCCAGACGAGCACAGTGTGCGCCAGGGCCAAATCATCCAAACCAGCCTTCACCCGACGACCTCCAACCTCTTCCTGTGCCTTGTCGCCCCTGGATGTACATCACGCTGGATTTTGTCACCAGCCTGCCGGACTCTGATGGGAAGACCACCATCATCAATCGGTTCTCCAAGACCGTGCACCTGGTGGCTCTGGCTGGGCTCCCCACTACCAAAACCCTTCTGCCGTCTGATCAACGTCACCGCCAGCCTCTCATCAGGATAACATCCTCAGACGAATGGTCAGACGGAGCGGGCCTACCAACAACTGGAGCGCTTCCTCAGATGTTTTGTGGCTGAACATCAGCACTCCTGGGCCCGCTACCTCATTTGGGCGGAACTATCTCACAATCTCCTAACCTCTTCGGCCCCCGGATTGAGGTATGCAACGGTTTCCAGCCTCCCGTGTTTGAACACCAGGAGCCGGAGGTTGATGTACCGTCGGCTCAACAGTTGGTCTGCAGGTGCCGACGGCTCTGGACGCAAGCCCGTGATGTCATCCAGCGGGCCAATGCTTACTACACTCAGCAGCACTGACATCGGCACCCCCCTGCACGATTGTTCCATGTTGGTGACAGGGTTTACCTATCCCCCCGCAACATTCACCTTTGCACCGACTTCAAGAAGCTGTCACCCCGGTTCATCGGACCCTTCAAGATCACCCACTGGATCAACCCTGTTACCTTCCGGCTCTGGCTGCCTGCCTTTCTCATATGTCCCAAGTATATTTTTCATGTCCCAAGTAAATCCCGTTTTTTTTCTCCTCTGTCTCCCCAGGATCCTGCGCCTCCTCCGCCTCGGATCATTGACAGTGGTCCTGCCTACACTGTCCAGCGGATCCTTGATTCGCGACGCTGTGGCCGTGGCGCCCAGTATCTCATCGATTGTGAGGGCTACAGTCCGGAGGAATGGTCTTGGGTCCCCGGGCGGTTCATCCTCGACCTAGCTCTTATCCAGGACTACCGTCGTCGGGTGTCCTCCCTGCCGGGTCCGTCTGTGGCGTGTTCTCAGATCAAATCGTGTGGTTTACCAGCTCTTTCGTGTGTGTCCGCGACTGGGCGATCAGTTCAGATAATTGCTTGTCTCCCCCGTGACAACAAGAAACCAGTGCACACATTTAGCTGGACGTTCAGATAGGTCCATTTTACATAATCTTTATTTATTTATTACAAAAACGAGATGGGCTTTGATGTAATTTGGCTAAAGGTCTCTTTTAGCTAAAGAGACCTTTAGCTAAAAGGTCTCTTCTCTCACACAACTTTATTAAAAACATACAAACTGAAGTTAGCAGGTAAAATACCAACCCAAAAATAAGAACAAGTGAAAACAACGGACCGTTCGATTATCAATAGATTAATAGGTTATATTTACCGTCTTATTTATTTGTATCTTATATTTCTCGATTATTTATAATCGTATAGTTCTGTTTTCTTGTTTTCATGACTTCCCTCCACAGCCCCGCCCCGCCCCGCCCTTCTCTCCTCGGCTCCCGGTTGCTATGGCGTTGCACCCAAGGCTCCAGCCCAGCAGAAGCAAGAGGGGAGGGGTGAGAGAGACAGAGAGAGACTCATAGAGCCAGAGAGAGAGAGAGAGAGAGAGAGAGAGAGGCGAAGAAAAAAAGAGAAAGATCCAAACTGCCTCCATCCAGCAGGAGTCGAGATCTTTCGGCAGCAGCAGCAGCTCGAGTTCTTCTCGTAGCTCCGCGTCTCTTCACCCGAGCACCATGCGCGAGATCGTGCACCTGCAGGCCGGCCAGTGTGGTAACCAGATCGGAGCCAAGGTACGGAACCGTGGGGTTCGGCATGCATGGAGAGGGGTCGGGTCGGGACTGGGGGGAGCACGTATGCAAATCCGTGGAGGAGAACAGGCAGGAAGGATGGCTGCTTAATCCACCCTGGAGAATTATCCAGAAAGAGGACTGTGGGGGTGGAGAGAGAGAGGAAAACAGGGCACCTCGCCTCATTCGTGTTTTTTAAAAATGCTTTTTATTAGAAATGAATGACATTTGTCCAGTGTTGAATGACTTGTCCAATTTAGGTCACTCAGTGCATAGACAACAAGATGGCATTGTGACAGTCCATTACCCCCCCCCTCCCCCCCCCCACGTACTAGAATATTCAGGTTTTTTATATTTAACTGGTCATAACAGTCTGCTTTTGTGTGTTCATTCTGTGATATAAAAATGAAAATCTGTGTTTGACCTACATTCGTTGAAATGCTCGACTCAAATTGCTTTGCATTGTGATAATGACACAGCAAATGTTCAGTATAACAAATTTGCAGATATTCTAAGAAAATGAAACACTTCTGCAGTTATATAGCTGAAAGAAAAAAATTTCAGCAGTTCCTAATTTGCATTGCATTGCTCTGAACCTTCCAGAATAATGATGTGTTAAATGATGATGTCATGTTTTCTCGCCATCTGTCACAAATGAATGACAAAAATACGTGGAAAACATTACACATTTGCAAAAAAAAAAAGCTAAAAGTAATTGCAGTGTTTTATTTAATGGATTACATTTTTCATCTTTATTAACCCCATTCTCGCTCCGTCTCCCTTCCCCACCTCTTCTGTCTCTCCTTCTCTCTGGCTTCCGCTCTTCTCTCTCCTCCATGATTCCTCTCCCAGTTCTGGGAGGTGATCAGCGACGAGCATGGCATCGACCCAACCGGAACATACCATGGAGACAGTGATCTGCAGCTAGACAGGATCAGCGTTTACTACAACGAAGCTACAGGTACGCCCGCCTCCACTCACATAACAGTTACATGGCTGAGGAAAGGTGATGAAAACACATGACATCTGCTCTATCAAATTAAAGCCTTAAAGCTTGGGATTATTAATTAGGCATTGAAGAAATTTTTCAGGAATGACAGTATTTTGTGCAGCAAAAATGTTCAAGCAATGACAGTGGCTTGACATTTTCTGGTTGGATATTTTTCGAGACCGCTTATAAATGTTTAATCTCTGCGCAGGTGGTAAATATGTCCCGCGCGCCATCCTTGTGGACCTGGAGCCCGGCACCATGGACTCCGTTCGTTCTGGCCCCTTCGGACAGATCTTCAGACCAGACAACTTTGTGTTCGGTGAGATTTTTTTTGTCTCATCACGTTAAGAATCCATATATTGTCCTTTTTCTTCAGGTATCCAAATCAAATATGTTTTTTTACTGAAGTGCTTTATTTTTCATAAGCTATTTGATTATTTAATAATTCATGTTTTGTCACTCTCTGAACAAAACCTTGCAGCCCAGAAACAGTAACTTCAGAAAAAGGAAGTTAACATAATAGTTAACATAATAGAAAATATGGCCATTTCTAGTGGTCCATTCATCATGAAATTTTCACAGAATGTAAAGGTCAGCTGTCATTTAGAATTTATGCAAAAATCTGAAAAATATAGAGATGCGTTGCGACAGTTATTTTAAATATACACACACACACACATACACACGATGACTGTGAGTAAGTGTGGTTGGTATTTACATGAATACATCTACACACTGTTCCTATTTATAGGCCAGAGTGGTGCTGGTAACAACTGGGCCAAGGGCCACTACACAGAGGGAGCAGAGCTGGTAGACTCAGTGCTGGATGTGGTGCGTAAGGAGGCTGAGAGCTGCGACTGCCTGCAGGGCTTTCAGCTCACCCACTCTCTGGGTGGAGGCACTGGCTCTGGCATGGGCACCCTCCTCATCAGCAAGATCCGTGAGGAGTACCCCGACCGCATCATGAACACTTTCAGTGTGGTGCCGTCGCCCAAAGTGTCCGACACTGTGGTGGAGCCCTACAACGCCACCCTGTCCGTGCACCAGCTGGTGGAGAACACCGACGAGACGTACTGCATCGACAACGAGGCTCTCTACGACATCTGCTTCCGCACCCTCAAACTGACCACACCCACTTATGGAGACCTCAACCACCTGGTCTCAGCCACCATGAGCGGCGTGACCACCTGCCTGCGCTTCCCAGGCCAGCTCAATGCCGACCTGCGCAAACTGGCCGTCAACATGGTGCCCTTCCCCCGTCTGCACTTCTTCATGCCCGGCTTTGCACCCCTCACCAGCAGGGGGAGCCAGCAGTACCGCGCCCTGTCCGTGCCCGAGCTCACACAGCAAATGTTTGACGCCAAGAACATGATGGCCGCCTGCGACCCGCGCCACGGGCGCTACCTGACGGTGGCCGCCGTCTTCCGCGGCCGCATGTCCATGAAGGAGGTGGACGAGCAGATGCTCAACGTCCAGAACAAGAACAGCAGCTACTTTGTGGAGTGGATCCCCAACAACGTCAAGACAGCCGTGTGCGACATCCCACCCCGCGGCCTGAAGATGGCAGCCACCTTTATCGGAAACAGCACAGCAATCCAGGAGCTGTTCAAGCGCATCTCCGAGCAGTTCACCGCCATGTTCCGCCGCAAAGCCTTCTTGCACTGGTACACCGGAGAGGGCATGGATGAGATGGAGTTCACCGAGGCCGAGAGCAACATGAATGACCTTGTGTCCGAGTACCAGCAGTACCAGGACGCCACAGCCGAGGAGGGCGAGTTTGAGGAGGAGGGCGAAGAGGAGGTTGCCTAAATCTCAGCCAGGTGCCAGACACTGGTCCACCACATCTCCACCCCACCCCCCCTCCATCACAAACAAGAAACAAAGGGGTTTCCCACATGTCTGGAAATCTCTGATCATGGTCGTCCTAAGAGAAGTGACATTTAAATCAATCGTGCAGATTTTTTTCAGTTTGACTTTGTGTTTTCGTACGTTGTGTATACACTGCATCATCTCCCTCATATGTTGCCTTGTGGAAAAGAATATCAGGTGGTTTTAACTGTGAAGCCTTCAGATTTGAAAGCAGTTTAACTTCTGTCCAGTACAATCTGAATAAAGGCTGATTCTACACCCCAAGTGTTCTTTTGACTTTCTTGTCCACATGAGTTACAGAGAATTTGTGATATTTTGAAATTTCAGTGCATCTACACCAGGGGTCGTCAACCTGCGGCTCTCTCTTTCATCCATATGTTGTGGCTTTGGAAAAGAAATAATAATTTAACACTAGAACGGCGGTTAACTGGCTATAGCTACAACGTCTGCGTGTGCCAATTGATGCAGTGCCCAGTTTCGCACAAGACGCTTCTTGATACGACACTGCTGCAGTATGTTCAGGCGTTTAGTCCTGCAGTCTGCCGGCAGACATCCACGCTGCAACCAGCAGACACAGCAAGAGTCCAGTGGACTTTGGACCCAGAGCCCATCGTACAGCACCAGTTGCCGAATCACAATCAGAATCGGCAAGAATGTGAGCGACACATACAAGGAATTTGATTCCGCTCAATGGTGTCTCTCAAGCACAACAATATGTAAAGATACGTGTGTACATGTGCCTACACCACACCCATATGTCTCTTACAGAGCATGCTGCTGCTC
>JBBJLS010000140.1:2675685-2687876 GCA_037577275.1 Bryconaethiops microstoma | reverse complement strand
ATGCAGAGGAAGAATTTCGTGCTGTTCACACTGTGTGCTGTGGTGTGTTCAAGTATGACTGAATGTTCACTTTCACTCTTGTGTGTCTCCAATAGGCTGATGCACCAAACACAGGCCTGATACCTGAGAGTGATGCTGTGGGTGTCACTGTTGTCCTGATCACCTGCACATACAGAGGACAGGAGTTTATTCGCATTGGTTATTACGTCAACAATGAGTACACTGACGCTGAGCTCAGAGAGAACCCGCCCCTCAAACCTGACTATGGGCAGGTAAACTGGAAGCACTTTTCACTAAAGCTGGATCAGTGGAGAAATCATTATAGTAGATTTTCCTCTTCAGTCTGGCTGAAAGTATTTAAGTAACAAGCCAGGGATCAAACTGTACCAAAAATGTATGTTTTGATTATGAGAAGTAATTTTAACATGACTATTTATGTTTAGTTAATCTTTCACATTTTTTTTTTTTTGTCTAGTAAAGTTTTAATTGAGAAATAATAAAGGCCATAAACGGCATGGCTGTTTAGATTGTTTTTGGCAACATCTGACATTAACACCCAGCATTTGCCCAATTTGAGTTGTCATGTGGTGAGTAAAATTAGAAAGATGCCTTTCTGTGTGTTTAATAACTTGTTTCTACCAGTTATGAAGAGTATCAGTCAAATACTAAAATGACTCCCCACTGTATTTATACTGGTGATGTAGCTGTACTAACTAAAGTAAAAGTTAAGTTTCATGTAAAAAAAAAAAAGAAAAGGAAAAGAATCATTGTGGAGACGTCTTTAGTAATACATTGTGCCTCTCTGTGTTTATGGACTTATCTAATGTCTCTTCAGCTCCAGAGAAACATCTTGGCTTCAAACCCACGTGTAACCAGATTCCACATCAACTGGGAGGGGTGTTCAGAGAAGATGGAGGATTCTGAGAACGTGGATCCCGCTCCTAACGCAATGCTGCCCCCTTTGTGCCCTCCAGGCAAAGCACCTCCACTTGGACTCATGCCAGACAACTCAATGGACTGCCTGTGAAGACCCAAGGCCATCTGTAAAGAAATCCTCACGTCTGAGCGCTTAAATGCAAAATCCACCGGACCGGATAAGATGACTTACTGATTAGCACTTTCAGCAGGACTACTCTTGATTTTTGGATACGTGGTTCAGCCTGGAATCAACTGGACAAACAATAAGTGACATCACCTTTCAAGTGTTGAAAAATAATGAGCAAGAACAACCAAAACCTAACTTGCGAGACGGACTGTGAGTAAAGAGTCTGAGACATGGTCACGCCGATAGATCCACGCCATTCACTTTTCAGAGTGTCTTATGAAAAGTTGTTTAAAAATGATTGCAGGTTATGTGACATCACGATAGCTGTTTTGCTCATCTGTGAGGAAAAATCAGATTGGCTGTGTTTTAACAAACACATGGTTTGCAGGTGGGATTGTATTATACTGTATATATGTTTACTTTTGGTTTGTATTCCAGCTCTCCCAATAAATAAATATCTTTTGTTATGTGATGGTGGTGATGAGAGTTTTCCGTTGTATTGGGCCGGGAACGAGTGCCGCCATGGCTTTTTTTCCTTATTTTTTTTTTTTCTTCCTCTGTCTTCATTCATAAAAAGCAACTATGCTGTATTATGCAGGATCTCACCTCCCTCGCCATTTTTGGAGTGAAGGGTTCTGCTGGCTTGCTGTTGCTATGCAACACAGATCACTGCTGCATCTATGTCCAGACCTCAAAGTGGCAGCATTAATCCTGCCTTCTTTCATCTGATTTATTATGATGCATACTTACATTAGCCTTTGAGCTTAACACTCTGCCTCCTAAACTGTTCTTTTTCGTTAAGAGTCTTTAAAATGTATGAGGTACATTTCTCAGAAAGTAGTTCTGCGCAGCACACGTTCTGATGCCTTTTTCTGTCTGCAGGCAATTGATATCTTGTCAGTTATGCTATGCAAGACTCAATTCAGGTGAAAAATGCTGACCCTGTTTTTGTACTCCAAGCTTTTTTTTTTTTATACGGCTTGCGCTTGATTTGTGTTAATGTATTTCATATGCATGTATAGCAAAGCATATCCTTCTTGTACATTAATAATGCATTATAAGCTTGTAGGTTAAAGTATTGCATATATTGGAATGAAATATGCTTTTTGTACCTCTAAGTGAGCCCAATGACAAGCTCAAAATGCAATATTGCATACATGCATTTTTGGCTTTACAGCTGAGCATAATGATGCATCTATACATAAAATGGGTCACGAACAATGCCTTCGTCTGTAACATGCATTTAGAAAAAATAATGCAAAATCTGTCTAGCCTAGTCTAATGTACCTTATTCATCAAGATTCTCAATGTAAACCATTTTTCACTTTCAGCTACACAATGCGTCTTTTTATATATAATATACATATGTGTGTGTGTGTGTATAAAAGTGTGTATGTGTATGTGTATTTATTTATTTATTTATATAGAAAATGCAGCAGCGCGTGCATCATGTTTTAATATTCCAGACGCGCGGGGCGTCCGCGTGCCGCAAATTCTGACCAACATTCTAAAAATAGGCTGCGCTGACGTCACGCAGCCAATCACGGATTAGTCCAGTGGAGGGGGTGGCGTTTTTTTTCGTTTCACATACAAATCGCTCCGTGCCGAGGCAGCATTAAACACCTCCCTGCTTTAACTTACAGCTGCGACTATGTCCCCGCAAAGCAGAAACGACACTCCGCAGCTGGTTTATCAGACTGAAACGAAAATATATGGCGTTACTGGGCCGCTGAAGGTGGTGGTGGGGGGAATACAACCGTTACGAACTGATATGAAACTGGCCAATCAGAGCGCCGTGTGCCGCCGACTGTCAGCGGCGCGGCCAATCGCCAGCCTCCATTTGTGACACGTCACGCATTAGCTGGCCAATGGAGAGCGCGGTTAGGCGGGACCTTACGAAGCAGGAGTTCCCTCTAGCTGTGGACGGAGGATTAATGGTGGGTCTGGGTGACTGTCGAATTATGAGAAAGGCGATGGTATCGAGTTTGGAGACCTAAACGGTGCAGGAACGCGGGGGAGTCGAGGCTAACGCACCCGTAGACGTTCGTGGAAGGGGTAGGGGAGTGTCGGAGGCTTCGAGCAGAGGCAGGGAATCGAGGCCGTGTCGTGTAATCGGGAGGAAAGTCGAAGGCCCTGGTGCTGGAGGAGGCTGTGGCTGAGACAGGGGGCAGAACTGGCAGCAGCGAGGCCGGGAGAGAGAAGCTGAGAAGCAGCACAGAGACCACAGCCAGGCTTCTTTTCTGAGCTTACCCCGACCTGTTTGGGACTGAGAACGGGCAGGAAAACGGGGTCCGCTGCGGAGAAGTACGCACCATCGGTTAGCTAGCGCCTGCTCGCTAGCTGGCCTCAGCCACAGGCTCTCCGAGGAACACTCTGCTCTTCAGGGCCGCAGTGAGAGTCCTAGTAGCTCGTTATGGTTATGAGAAGCACCAGCTAGTGCAGCCCACGCCTCTGGAAAGTGTATGCTCAGTTAGGAACAAGCGTGTGCAAATACATTTTGTGAGAAGGGGCAAAAAATAACCACAGCCGCGGCGAGAACTCACTACCTGGCCTGCAATCATGGGCAACGCGCCCACAGCCAAGAACAAGGGCAACGAGATGGAGAGTGGTGAGTAAAATGCCTTCACCTTTCAGAGTGATCGTAAAAGCAGCAGAAATAAGTGGTACGAGTTGGTCTAGTGGTTAGGGAGTTGCCCCTGCGATCAGAAGGTTATGGGTTCGAAATCCAGGACTGCCAGTGGTATCACTGAGGTACACGTAAGGAAGGTACACTCTCTACACACTGCTCCCCCATTTGTGGCAACCCCCTGCTTCACTTGGTGAATGGGTTAAATGCAGAGAAAGAATTTCACACTGTACACACTGTGTGGTGTGGTGTGCTGTGCTGTGGTTGTCAGTTAGTGTGAGGATGCTGGAAGACTGACAGGGCCTCAAGAGTGATTTGGTTTTTTTTCCCCATGCCCCTGAGAAAGAAAGGTGTAAATCTCATATATTAAAATGAGAATATTTTGCTTTGAAATATTATCTCTGAAACCTTCCTCTAATGAACACTTGTCCTCTGAGAAAAGCCCCACTTTGGTAATCTGGGTGTGCTGTGTGTTGTTTATGGGTGTCTCCACAACACTGAGGCAAGTAAAGCTCCACTCAAGATATTTGTGTAATCTTACTACCTTAATGGTGTTCCTATAGCTTCAGTGCTGTGTCCCTGTATTCTGTATAATCTCACTCATTGACACTGAACGATTAACATTACACAGGCTAAGGTATTGCATACTTTCCTGGGCTTCAGGACTTCAGCAGCTGATTATGGCAGGAGTCTCAGGTTAAGGTTAACTTGTTTACAGGGCAGTTTGAATAGATGAAGTGCCCTGTAAACAAGTTAACCTAATGTTTGTGAATTGGGGAGGTGAATTGCTGTATGTGGTACAGATTTTGCTTACAATGCAATTGGTTGGGAGTTCCAGTCCAAGTGTGGGCAGACAGCTGTTACAGACACAGTTAATCAAACTCCAGTTTAGTTGCCTGTCAGCCCAAGAGATTGCTGTGATATTGAGTGTTGATTTTATGAGCAAGTGCAGTAGGTGCTGGGTAATGTAGTGCAAGCCTCATTCTAAGGGTGTGAGATAAGCACTCAGACACTTTGACCCAAATGCTGTGTCGCCACATTTAATTAGCTTGGTATAGACGTCTAAAGTTGTGTGTAATTTTGAAGTCGGTGGCATATGCGAGTGAGGAACTCTGCAGTGTTAATATTTCTATGGGAAAATTAATTTCAGAGCTGGCATCACCATCTCCACAAAGTCTAGCCTCTTAATGCCAAAACACCATATTTGCTAGGTTGCTGGTCATGTTTGTTTACTGTACTTCTGGCTTGTATGTAGCAATATGAGTATTTCTACTATTTAATTGCCCTTTAATTCAGAGAATCCGTTTAGATTTGCAAGAGAAAATGTATTCAAGAAAATATGTAAAATACTGTAGTTTACCACGTGATTGAAGTAAATCAAGATCGTGTATTTTTTCTGTCAGTAAAAAAGATTTCATAGCAACTGTTGCTAGGTTGGACAAGCTTTACAGACTTTTCAATTCAACCACATGAACTTAAGAGTTTGGAATGATTACTTAACATTGAGCTTTGCATTTAAAATGCTGTGCTACCAAACTAGACTCACTAAACCCAACACGTTGGAATAGAAATGACTTATACCAAGTTAGTGTGGTTTCGTGACGATAAATCTTCACCTTATCTAAACTCTGATCATTATGACCTTTCACACACATGCCGAATCCATAATTCAAAGTTATGGCACCCTGTAAATTTGTTGTGCTTTGCCTTGAATCTTTTTTTGCCAACATTCTGGGAAGCTTTTCCAGCTTAAGCTGTGTAAGATCACTTTTGTAGACAACGTATGGAAAGATAATTTCTTAAAGTATTGGGCACAATGGTGAAATTAGCTAGATTGTCTCCTGTTTTGTGCCTTTAACACTATGGATACTGCACTTGAAACATATGAGAAGTTAATATATTCGAATATCAAGAAAGCTCTTGGAACAGAAGGGGAGGGGGCGGTGGGAAGTATTTGAACCCACAGTTGCACTGGGTTTCCTGGGAAAGGACTTTATGACCCTTAAGGTTAAACTAGAGAGATGAGCCCTGCGTGTGTTTATGTGAAGGATTTCAGTTGAGAAAGCCTGAAACATAAACAGAAGCTTGTAGTGCTGAGCACTGAACCTTTTGAGGAGTATTTGGAAGCCGAGGCCTGGTGGTGGGGGGGCGGGGGGACGATGTGTGTGTTGGATGGACTGGGATTGGGGGGGGGTGTTCTGTGGCTCCACTGGAGGATTTGTGGAGGCGGGGTCATATGATGCGGCCAGTGTGATCCTCTCCGGGCTTCAGTATGACGCTGGGGAGTCTCTTGAATATCATGTGATGGCCACTGCTAAGAACAAAACCTTTTTGTATGCGACTTCCTGCGTTTTGGCTCTAGGCAGTGACATGGCTTCACCTTCTCGTCCTGTGCACTTCACCTCTATTTGTTTGTTTTTTTCCAAATCACGCAACTCTTGATTTGCATCTCAGCGACAGAAATATCTCTGTCTTGAGTTAAAACTTTCAGTGGAACTTTCTTCTCCCTTTTAGGGCTTATTACGCTGCAGAATTAAGAGAAATTAAGATGTCTTTGGGTTGGGGATGAACTGATAATTTATACTTTTTTGTTTTGTTTTCTGCCATCCATTTGCCCAGTACTCAGTCATATATTTTTGTTAAACCCACTCTAGCTGGACAGTCCTGGCTGCGAGGTGGGACTCAAGTGTGAAATGAGTCCCAGCGGTCCTAGAACTTAGGTGTGAAGAGTGGATTTCTATTGGCATGTGATTGAGTGTCATTTGAATAGGCCTGATACATTTGCTTTTTTCATGCTTGGGGCGTTGAAGAAATATTCCAACACTTTTGCCCTAATCTCTCTTTACGTCACCTGTAGTATACGGATGATCACCTTGGACAATAATTTGAAACAGATGCTTCAGCACCTGCTTTTTAAAAAAAACAAAAACAAAAAAAAACTTTTATTGTCAGTGTTTTGATTTGTTTGAGGTCTGTTTGTTAAGGAGTGCTGGACGCCAAGCCGTGCTCAACTGTGACTCCCCAGATGAGTGGGCTGGAGTGGGCTATGGAGTTCCTCCCCAAAGCATGCCTCATGTCCTTATCAGCCTCATCGCCAGTGGCCCGCCCTGATCCCCAGAGACAGGTGCATTGCCATGCTTAGAGCCACTGGCTGGGGAGGGTCATTTTCCATTGCAGGCTCGGACAGAGAGGACAACATGGATGCCTCTTCTGTGGTGGGGAAAGGAGGACGGAGAAGGTGAAGGTGGCTCGGGTATTGTAAGCATCACTACACTAGAAGCAGTTACTCGAGGCCGCCTCAAGGAGCCCTCGCCCCACAGGAAAGAGCGAGGGGGGGACGGTGTAGGCCAGGACAGGAAGTGGAGGGGCTGTGACAACCAGGCCCTGCCTCGCACTGAAATCAACAACTCCCACACGAGAGAGAAGTCCAGAAGTCCCTTTTGCTTTGAAGCTCAAGTCCTGCCAGAGTTGGATGCCTCCTAGCCCGGCTGGACAACGACCTGGACATGTCTGTGTTGCAGAGATTGGCAGGGAGGCTGTTCCAGCGGGCCGGACCCTGCCTCGGTGAATCTGACGGTGATGAGGGCAGTCACCACCAGGCCCAGGACGAGCCAGAGGCCTTTGTCTCCAGTGAGTGGCTGAATTTGAGCAGCCTGCTGAGGGGGTGGAGCCTAACGCTGTAGCTGAGTGGCTGCGGCTGCTCTTAATAGGGTGGGATGGTGGGAGGAGTTCCATGCATGATAAAGATCTCAACTTCCAGTTCTCCAGCGCTTGCATGATTGCAATGTTCTAAGACGGCTTGTCCGTTGGCAGTTCAGCAGACTTATTTTTTTCTCCACCCTTTGCTAATTCAAGGAAAGTCACTGTTCTTTGCTGGAAAGGTGCTTTAAGCTGCAGTTGTTGCAGAGATTGTGATTAGATCTTTTTTTTTTTTTTTTTTTAAATACACTTTGCTGTGGAAGGCTCAGCGCACTGATGTGGCTCTGCCAACACATGCACACAAAGCCCTTTTTATTCACCGTCTACTGTTTGCTCTGTTGCCTGGTGTTGGCTGCGTCATGCAGGAGTTCCAGGGAGGCTGTGTGTGTGTCTCCCCGGAGACCTGTCAGCGTGTCCTGCTTTTGTGGTCTCTGCCTACCGCTGCTCTTTGCTCACTTCTGCTTCAGCCTGCCACTCTTCTTACTCTCTAATACTCAAACTGACATTGCAGCTTGCTTGATTTTGTTTAGTTTTTTTGTATTTTCTCTACACTACGTTAAACTGCCCATTTCGTAACGCTTTGCACAAAAGATATTTACAATTTGGCATTGAAAATTGTTCCGGTGCCAGTTTCTGATCTTTCCATGTACATACAGATGTGCGTAATTAAGGGATTCAAACCAGATCCACCTGGATTAGCATTCCAGAGAATTAGTGTTATTTCTGCCTTACAGATGCAGTACAATTAATAACTTGCATTAAGCTCAGTTAGAACCAACACCTAAACATTGTACAGTAAACCAAATATTCATTTGAAATATTAGTCAAATCTATGCATCGGTCCAAGAAAATATAATGGAAGAAAACAGGTATGATCAGTATCATTCTGCATCCCTAGAGTTTAGCTTTGTGCCTAATTGAACACTATTCACTGTAGACCTCAGATCTTCAGATGTTTTTCTACACTATTTGGAAGTGCTGTCTGCCCTTTACTTTGGTAGAAAATGTAATAATGAATAGTCTAACAAATTTGGATTTGCTCACCATCACTTTTACACACAGCTTGCCACTATGGTCATATTAAAACCATTGTTTTTTGCTTTTACTGTTTTTCTTTTTTGTTATTTTATTTTATTGTTTTTCTTTTCCAAATGCTCTTGATTTTCAACCTGTGGGTTGTGGCTGATGGCCAACCTCAAGCCACTGGGGGACTGTTGGCTGTCTGTTTTATTTTTAGCCGCCAAACTGTGCTGCAGTTTATAGATGTTTAAAATATGTTTGGTTAAATATGCTTGCTTCTCGGTATGGCAGAACCGCTAGCTAATTATACTTACAGTGGAAGACCTTTTCACTTTTTGGGTGTTAGTGGCCTGGTGGGTAAAACACTTGCCTGTGAACCCGATGACAAAAAATTGCAGGTTCAAACCCTCACTTTCTACCATTGTGTCCTTCAGCAAGACACTTAACCCTCAGTGTCTCCAGGGGGACTGTCGCTGTAACCATTATTGTAAGTCTTGCACTTGTAAGTCTACCCAATGCCCCTTTACCTTTTTACTTTTTGATCAAATGGGCTTCATCTATCTTAAATGATGGGTTACAGACATACATTTCAGATATGTTCTGGTATTTCCTATGTCGCATGAGTATACATTTTAGGGAAATTCTCCAAGCTACATTGATTTTTATATATTTTTTGACATGTATGTAAATCTTTTAAACTGTAGAAGCTTTTATGGCCTGTTTTTTGGTCCATAAGCTGCAAAAAGTTGTTAGCCTGAGTCTTGGACCATTTAGAATTACCAGCTGCTTTTACATTGTGTGAAATGAATGGATAAATGGTCCTAAATTACTTGGAATCCAGTCTCATTACCAGAATTTGTTCATTTTTGTTAGAGCATTGGCACCATTGTCCCAAACAAACGGTATTTTCTGGTGCCGGTTACGTTGAATCATTGAGTATCAACCATTTAAAAACCTATTTTCATTTTAGGAATACACAGTTAATAACCTAACGTGCCATTTCAGGTTAGAGTGGTCATCGGTTTGGATCAGATTCTTCATCTTGTTTCTTCAGATATCAGCCCAGTTATGATACCTGGTTTTGGATTGGTGCCACCGATAGTCCCAAAGACCTTGAAGGCCTCCTGTTTTGAGGGCTGAATCTAAAAGCCTGTAAGGCTTGCACTTCTGACTTCTAATTTAATTTAGAGTTTAAATACCCCAAATTACTTCAGTGGCCCGTTCTGTAACCTTTGTCTGCCTGTTGTTTGTGAGCGTTCGGGTTGTGATTTGACATGCCGTCAAGGTGGAGCTCATACAGTGTCTATAAATAACCCTTTGGGTTACAGTCCACATCAGCTTGCATAACAGTGTCTGTTTTATTATTTGTCTGCCCTTCACTTCCTGAATTCCTCTTAAAGGGACAGTGCTACTTAAGACCACTTCATTGAAGCGACCCCCTCTAGGCCTGTACTAATTATTACATAATCGCCTGATCCCACTTATTTCAGCCGGTCACAATTTCATACGGAGAATACACGGTACGACGGAGAAGACGTGATTGAAGTAATACAGAATCAAAGAGGGACCAAAAAGTGCCAGTAAATCATGCACCCAGGTTTAATAGTGCCACCTACTGGCCTAACACTTCTGCTGCCTTACACATGCATAAGCAAAATACACAAAATATAAGCAAGTGTGTGTGTTTACTGGTTAATACACCACTATTTAAAATAAACGAAAACAAACCAAGCCTCATTCTTTAGAACATTTTGTTGCTTAACTTCGCTGTATCGTGAACCGAACCGTGATGTCAGAACTATAATGTGAACCGAACCGTGACCTTTCTGTACTGTTACACCCCTAACATGTACATAGTGCATCCTCGTAATTTCCAATCCCCCCTAGGTTAGCCTCTATTTTTAATGTATGAGGTGTATTTTCGAGTGATGTTTTATTGTCTCCGGCTCATCCTGTAAGTCTGCATTGTTAGATGGTCGCTGCATAAAAAAGAAAGAATCAAGATCTGCTTGATTTGAACACGCCCTGATTTACTGACTGCTCTCGTAGCGCGTGACTGAGTTTTGACACGGCGCATGGTTTGAGAAACCAGGGGCTACCGCTCCCTGCTGTATGACGACTGATTATGATGATGATGTGAAGATATTGATGACTGACAGACCAGTGTTGACAATTATCTCCTACAGAAAGTAGCTGAAGTTTAGCCAGAAAGTCGCTAGATGTCGCTAGATGACGACACGCTAATTTGCATATAAGTGACATCATCACGTCACGGCACGATGGCGTTCTCAGAATCAGAATAAAAAAAATTACGAAAGGAGAGAAAGGAAAGGAGAGGTTTGGAAGGTGAAAGAGACGATGTTCGTGTTCGCGTGGCTTCTGAAAGAAAGATCTGTGTTCTATACCTGAGAGGGATTTCTTTCTTACTTTGCTTAAAAAATATAACAAATTCTTTTGCTTGTAATACAGCTTGTTTTGAGAGTGGGTGAGATCAACTGAGAAAGGTTTATGATTGGTCAGCCAATGTGACAGTCATGCGCAGATCACTCCCTTTCCGAGCGCCTGGACGGACGGATGCAGAGCAGGCTGTATTAGTCAAAAGTGTCGCGAGATTTGTTGCTAGGCACTTAAGGGGGTCTGGAAAGTCATTAGAAATGGCGACAAAGTTGCTAAATTGGCAACACTGTGACAGACTCCTACTTCCCACTAGTTGAAAACTCGTGTACAGGCCCTAGGTCAGCCCCTGAGGGCGGATTACTTTGGTATGAGTATATAATGTATTGCTGCCACACATGTTACAAAAAGTGCTTTCATAAATAACCAAGACCAACAAACACTAAACACCCCAGCACTGTAGAACCAGCCTTTCTCGACCACAGGAAAAAATGGTAGACAATGAGACCGCTTGGAGGGTTCTTCTAAACCACGTTTTACTGAAACATGCAATTCTAGAATTACTGACAATACCCTCAACACATCAAGAAAAGCTTACTGTGATGCGGTAACATCATATTTGCCCGTCCCAACAATGAACCCTTGCTCTGGAGCCTCGAAAGTTGAACTGACTTACTCATGCAGTCTCCTGTGTTTAGCACATTTCTTCACAAGGGGACAACATTAGCACTCAAATATAAAATAGCAGTGTTTTGCATTAGACACACTCACGTGTCATCGTCGTCTGATCTGGGCTCCAGACGCTCCTCATCCATCTCCACATCAGAGTCCTCCTCATCATCTTCTGCAGGGTGGGCTCTTCCTCCTTCAGCTGCCTCCTCCTCTTTCTTCTCCTCCTCATCTGTTGTAGCATCTTTGTTGTGTGACATGACAGTCCCTGACGAGGAGGAAGAGTGGAAAAGTCAGAAAGAAAATACAGAAATATCTGTAGGCAATACTTACTGTCAGTGCAGTGAATTATGTCATGATATTTTTTTCTGTACTACATGGGTCACAAAAAAGCAGATGTAGATCAATTATAGATCAATTTGTTTATTTCAATTAACAGCTTAGTTATTCCTTTGGTTCCTGCATTAAAAACAATCTCTTTGCAGACTGAATAAAAAAATGTGTAAAAATGTCAAAAACCTGAGACAAAGGTAAATATTGCGATACGGATCATTTATTGCGAAGTATCACAATGCTTTATTTTTGCCATATTGTCCACCTTTAAGAGACATTAGGGGCTCCTGGAAGGACAAATATTAGGAAAGCAAATTACTTTGAGCATTATATGTGTGTGTGTGTGTGTGTGTGTGTGTGTGTGTATGTGTGTGTGTGTGTGTGTGTGTGTGTGTGTGTGTGTGT